>JAYJMB010008214.1:29825-51791 GCA_036873735.1 Pouteria campechiana
GGTCATCTTAACCTTAACAATATTTATAAAAATCTTGTATTCAATCCTAACTCTATTTATAAAAATCTTGTATCCAGCCCTATATATATGGCAGGTTGGGTTGGCTTTGTATAAACCTCACTTTACAAAATTATGTATTTTCCTTGCTCAACTAAAAAGAAATAAACTAAGAAAACTAAAGTTCTATAGTTCAGTTGAAAAAAATAACAGAAATGATCCTTCACGAAACTTCAAAACATTGCTCAAAATTTGTGGAAAGGATGTATTCAAAGGCATGAAGTAGCAAAATTTGTTCAAAATTGTTGTTTGTGAACATTAGAGAATCTATTAAATTCCCATTCGGTAGGAACGCAAATAGGCTTGATGTGGAAGGATTTGCATTTCTGCTTTTGTGGACTCTTTTGAGGCTTTTCAAGCACGACGGTGGCAGCAGTTCTTTTATTAACAACAAGGATAGGGTAATTGGGATTTTTGGGGAAATGTTTTTTTTTTCAAGGTATATTAGTATTTTTTACTTATTGACTTGTCCCACCCTGCTGAGCCGAAAGGGTTGTCTAAACCTGGTACGAAATGGGTTTGGGTCACATGCGGGTTTTGGGTCAGCCCGCCCTAATTTATATCCCTAGTTCATAAGGCATCCACCATCACGGTGTGGGGGAAGGATCAGATCAACGCTTACCGTACGCATCACGCAATAGCCCGGGGTAAGCTTTTCTGAAATTGATTACCCAATTCAAGAACGCAATGCGAGATTACGCATGGTTGCTTAATATTATCCTTCAATGCTCTGTCAGCGTCTGCGTCCCTCGCTTTGTACTTCGGTCCAACTTACCAAGCTTCTTATCCAAACCCATTTTTCACGTTGATATTGCTATGGTAGAAAATAGGAATAAAAATACAATTCTACCTAAATAATAAAGTTATGGGACATTTACTTATTTCATCCATTATAATAGTTTTATTTTTCATTATTATTCATGATTTTAATTATTATTTATCATTAAGGAAATAATGATACAACATACATTGTACAAAACTTGCCCAAGATCCTTCGCCACGAGACTTATCCTTACAACTTAGGTTTTTGTCTCTTACAAGTGAGACCTCATGGGTTTATATAGTATACAAAACCTAACTAACTAGACACATGTTAGCTCACCCTCAAGCTACATGTCCCTAATTCCCTCATGTAGAAATACATGTTATACACATGTCCCACATTTAAAGATGCCATGTGTCCCCTCTAAGACACATGTCCCACTCTCCCTCTCTCCATGGGAGAGGTGGACTAAGTCATCCTCTTCTTAAGGGATTGCTCCAACCATCAAGGACTTGGTCCAAGCCCTTGCCATATGTGCTCCACATGTGCGCCACACGTGTTGTAGAGGTTCATGTCACTGCCATATCATCACATGCCTAATTGGAAATCTGGGAAAGCCGTCCACTCGAGCTGTCCCACTTGATCAACATCTTCTTAGTTCGCTGCTCGTACCAAGCTCAGTTGGCACCGTCCTTGCTGCGTCAGTCCAGCATGGACCTCAATGCATTGATGCCTCGATCCCTCTTGATCTGCAACGTGCACTACCGATGCATCCCACATGCTCCATGTGATTTACATTTACGATGCAACTTGCATCCACGATCTTGCACTTGGAACCATTCTCACGATCCTGCCTTTGATCAGCATCACGATCCGGCCTTGGATCAACCTCATAATCTCGCCTAAAAGTCGTCGCCTCATGAGCCCGCCTAGGAGTCGTCACACGATCTCGCCTTGGATTCTCCCCACAATCCAACATAAGACCGTTTCGCTTCATTCGCATCATATAAATGAACCGTATCGCTCATCTACCAAGCGATCCACATCTTAGGGGTATAACATGCCCTCCACCACCCAAAGTCATCCATGTCAGCATCGACCGCAAGTACCATGACCCTTATCCTCTGACGCAGCCATGAGGAACTAGCTCTCCTCAGCTAACCTCCTCTCTAGGAGTACCTTGTATTTTGGCTTTGGCTTGTACCACTTCACTAAGCTTGCTCTCAAGCTTGCTTCGTTGCCGACTCCGCTCCACCATAGGAACCCAAGGAACACTTTCCTTGTTCAACAACACTCATCCACCACCATAGGTAGATTACAACATGAACCTTTCGCTGCAATGATCAACATCTTGACCATTTCTAATCAACTCTTTGGTCACACTTAACCCACTGGTTAAGTCCAATGAGAACCCACCAAGTTCCGCATCACACCACACCTATTATAGCGTTACATGGCCTTGCCACTGCTCCAACCTAATTTTAACTTAGAATTCAGGTTATGCTTGAACTCACCATAGAATTCTTGCATCTTTCGTTTCCATAGCATCAAGGCGCCTCACAATACCTCCTCCAATGCCTCCACAAACATTTCATTGGACAGCTTGAACTCTGGCCAACCTTGCATTGGTTCAATCTCCACTGTCTTTACCTTGTCAATTTCACCTTGACAAGACAAGGACCAACTCCACTCTTAATCTTTCTTCAAGCTCAACAGAACCGCATCTCGTGCTTGATCCACTCAATCTATGCATAGCTCACCACGCCTTTGCAACTTGAGCTCTAACTTAATTGCCTTCGCAGCATGAAACCTATCAAATACACTTTGACAATACAAGAACACATATTCCATAGCTATGTTATGCACAAGGAACATCCCCTCCTTGGCAAAACTATATGTTACACTCATTACATATAGGATATAAGCCCCCAACCCCTTAAGCACCGACTTGAGTATTACAATGTGTTATCAATGTTTGTTACTCCATACAAGCAAACAAAAACCCAAGTACATAATCAACCATACACTAGTACAAGAAAACAACACAAAGTAAAATGCATACACAAAGTAAAGGCTGTAGATACCATATAGCCATTCATGTTCCCTCTGAAACCGAACTGGAATCCCTCTGAGTGTCTTAAAACTTTGGATGGTACCCATATCCAATTCATCTTTGAGCTCCTTTTTATGTTTTGTTAGCTCGGATGATGATAACACTTTGTGGTAGGGAGATTGAGTTATACAGTCTAACTCAACTGCTTGATTGATATGTTCTCCTAAAGGAAACACTTTAGACACTCATGGTGAAAATTCAACATCCTTCAACACTTCCAGCCTGACTATTTTAACAACACCCACACACACTTAAAGGAAACACTTTAGATACTCATGGTGAAGATTCAACATCCTTTAACACATCCAGCCTGACCATTTTAACAACACCCATACACACTATCTTCCTCTTATCTCTAAGAGCACCCTTCCCAAGGGTCACCTCCTCATTGAGGTTAGCCTTGAAGGACTCATCTCCTTTCTCTCGGCTATTGACTAGCACTAGTGTAGAGACCCTCTCAACACTATTGCTCTTAACTGGGGCAGCAAATCAATAAACAGAATAAGGGCATGGGTTACAAGTTATGAACATACCTCCGAGATGTGGAGCCACTATGACTTGAGCCTTCAACATTTAGTTGAGTTCCAAAATCATATAATAGTTAACAAAGAAAAATGACATCAAGTTCACCTTTCCCTTCCATTCACCTACAACTAAGTCTACATTCTTAGCCACACCAACCACTGGTTGTGCCTCGAGTTCACAGTTTTAACCCATCTGTCATCCTCCTCTAAGGATAGACCACAATATACAACACAATCAACTTATTGATATGGTTTACCCCAACATTAAAAACTATCCAAAAATCGTAAAAGCTCGGCTTCCAAACAAGGCTCTCGAATCTGTATGTACAAAATTCCGAATGGATTGTTAAGGTAGACAAGAAAAGCAAGCACGGGAAATTTATTCAATGCCGAGATCCATACGGTAGATTTTTCAGGTTATATGGGTTAGTGAATTCCCACAAGCTGGACTCATTTAGGAAAAGTAGGGCGAGCTCATCTTCAGCCTTTCAACTGTGGAAGATTCACTGCTCCTAAAATTCAACTCAAGGCCAGAGCAAAACCTATTTTGCCAAGAATTTCCGCCCTTGGTCTTGGAAAGAAGTGAAAGAGTCTTTTCATAAATATCTTGTTATTAATTAGAAAGTCCGTGGTAGATTTCAGGGCGGTACTGCAGACGTTAGGACTTCTGTTTGACCTGTAAGAAAGGGCGCAATAACATCCCTGCCAGGAAGGCAGGTAGACGCTTCTATGGCCCATTCAATTTCAATTACCTAACCAACCACACTTCGCGGCTCATAAATGTGCACCCGACTCGGTAAATGGATATTGATTATGAATGCGTATATTTTACTTGTTGCTGTGTTCGCTTGTTTTACCGCGTAAGAACGTAGACTTTCTTGTGCAATGGTCTTTAAAGCTTAATGCAAGTACAATAGTGGTTCCTACCCAACGCAAGAGTATCGAATGCCTCAATAGGCCAGAATAGCGAAATGATTTGAGCGGCTATATATAGAACCAGGAGAAGGGTGTGTATCAAACCAAGAAACAGGCCATTTTCAGAAGCCATGGAGCTGTCTTCTGTGGTTGCTGCACTTGTCTTAGCTTTGGCCCTAGCTGGTGTCCAGTTCTCCACCAGCCATGTTGTGAAGGGCTCCGTTTCTTGCCTTGACTGCAGTCACCATTACCATCTTTCTGGTTCTCTCCTCACGCTTTCTGATTACGTTCTACGTTTTCGGTGATTGAAAAATTGGAATGGGTTGCCGTTTTGGCAACCCAAGATCCAGATAAAGAAAGCCCAGCAATTAATCAGGCCATTTTTTGCTTTGTTTCTTTTGTTTTTTCCGCTTCTCTTTCAGGTGTTAAGCTAGCTGTGAAATGCGACCGTGATAAACGGATGGCATTTACACTTGCAGAGGAGGATGGATCCTTCGAAGCCCAGCTTCCTCTGCCCTCTTCTCTGCCATCCTCTCAACCTCCCAACTGCCTGGCCATGATCCTTGGCGGGCCTCGCCAGCTCTGCTCCTCGAAGAAGGCTATGTACTCGAAGATAGTCAAGGCTCACGACTCCTACGCCTTCACCACTGCCGCCCCTCTCACCTTCTCCATCAAATGCCCTTCAAAGAATCCGCTCAAAAGAGCCGGTCCAAAACCAACCATCGAGTCATCGAAGACTATCGATCTTCCTCTGCCGCCAGAATGGGGCCTCCCACCCACTACCTTCTACGTGCCTTTCTTTCCCATCATAGGAGTACCTTAATCAGCTTATCAAGTCCAACTTCCCAGAAGTGGAATTCGTGTGCATAAAGTATACTACTCTCACGTACTGCTACTTGTTTTGTGGGTATAAATTATACTACTACTACGTACTACTACTTGCTTGTGTGTTGGGGTTTGGGACTTGGAAGGACCCGATTAGTTCCTAGATTTCTGGGCTCACCCCCTTTTGTAGTTCATCTTAGATGGGCTATGTTGATCGTGTTTTACTTCAAGCTTACTAAGTTTGACTGGATTGACGCTAGGTTCTAAGCTCTGTAATCTACAGGATCTCTCCTGGTATGAAAGAAGCTATTATTGTTGAGATAAACTTCTCATGCTGAGGCTATTGCATCGTGGTTTGAGATAATCATTAGTAATTTTATATTTTTTCTCCAACAATGTGATTTGAGAAAGGCTCGCTCCACTTCAAAAATTGAAAGCAACTGGGGGAACCTTCCTTATCCGCATGCTGCTTATCCTGCCAATTTGGCTCGGAAACCCAAGGTGATGGATGGGTCGAGAGAGTTTTCTCTAGGACCACTCACTGTCAGCAAGTAAATGTGTCTTTACAGGTTGTGCTGATTGGATGGCTGCAATGATCCATCTGGGTAAGAGGTTTTTTAGCAGGGATGAATCTATCTCAATCCAATTTTTTGATCTGGTAATGACAATGACCAGTTAATGATTAAGAGAATCAAAGAATCGATGGTTCATATGAGTTATGATTGAGCAGATCCGCCATTTAATGCAGCAGAACTGGATGGTCCGCATTTATTACACTTAAAGGGTCCAGTAAGTGATCTGGACTATTTAACAATTGAGGAGAGAAAAACAGATGGTCTACATTACAAAAGCATCTAATAATTTGTCTTCACCATGGGCAATATGAGCCTCTCTTTAACCGCAAGCTCCAATCTACTTTGTGATGATCCATATAGTTAAATCAATGGATTGGGGATTGGAATTACAATAAAACTTAGGCATTGTGTGACACATTTTTTTCCAAAAGCTTCTTTGAAAATGGTTTTGCGAAGTGTATTCTGAGTGTTGGAGTTATCTCTTAAATGACCTGCATGCAACACTTTGTTTGTGCTCTTCGCTTATAATAATGGGCTTTAAAAAAATAAATAAATAACCTCTGCAGTTTTCACCGTCTTAGAGCTTAATTAAAAGACAAAAATAATACAATGGCGCTCGTCGTTTTAGAATGGGTTGATACCTTAGCCAATACAGAGAACATCTTGGCCTATTATCTATGGAGCTTTAAGAGTTTAAGATTTGCATTAATTTGTTAGTCGCTGCAATTACCCAATTAATATGTACCACATAATTTATTAATTGCATTAAAGTACTCTAACATCATAATGATGTGTTATGATAAGATGTTGTCCAAAATAATTTTAATTACCGACCATGAAAAGTAAAGATGGACTCCCATAGGTTTAATATTGTATCCGTACAAGTGTTGGCATAGGATAATTTAATTTGCACCTATAAACTTGATTAATCTATAGTTCCACACACTTCATAGTTTATTTAGTTTCAAATATAATATCAAGTTAACCATTTGGGATGATAACTCATTGATCAGCGATACGCTCATATGTCATAGTTATTGTCTAGAGAAAGATTTGTCATGGATAGTGATACAATAGTACATTTACGAGGAATTATAGAAATAAATATCTTGAATTTTAGTTTAATTACCGTAATCTTAATATACGAATCGCTTCTTATTTTAATTTTTGTACTCATATTATTTTTGTTCCCTATTTTAATTTGTATACATATTTTATTATGCATCGAGAAGTTTCAATTCTTACCGGATCAACTGCTTTCAATCCGATATTCATTGTCCGGACAAGGATATTGGACTATCATGCCATGCATATCTTAGATTGCAGTGACACAAGGTGTGGATCATCATTTTAATGGATCGAGTTCTATCAATATTGTTATCTATGGATGTCTCATGGTTCTATAATCAGAGATTATGAAGCTGATCATTTCTCAATGAAAATTTAGTGGAAATCCAATCTACTTCTAGAATTTTCATTTTTTAATATTTGTGAAAATGAAGTTTTCTAGAATTTTCATTTTTTAATATTTGTGAAAATGAAGTTTTCTGCCACTTCTTAAGATGTCTTAACAACCGTTTAATGACTTGGACAAGTCAGGATCAACTCATTGAGTTGACTCAATTTGCATCCAAACTATCTAGTCTGGC
Organism: Pouteria campechiana; assembly: GCA_036873735.1. Lineage (NCBI taxonomy): Eukaryota > Viridiplantae > Streptophyta > Magnoliopsida > Ericales > Sapotaceae > Pouteria > Pouteria campechiana. The sequence continues at coordinate 37,247 of JAYJMB010008214.1, forward strand.
TCTGCTAGTCACGCTTTTAGATCAGCCTGACTCAACTTTGAGTGAATTTGGCCAAGTTACTTCCAACTTAAGTAGGGGTGCAAATTGGGTTGGTTAATACTGGGTTAGGGTCATTTCAGCTCTAACCTTCTTTGTAAAAGCCCCTACCTACCCTACATATATGGTGGGCCAGGTTGACCTCATCCCAACCTAACCATACCTTTTAACATATAGAGTTAAATTTGAGTTTATAAATCAAGTTGACAATTTAGATTAACAACTTAATGTCTTGTATGTACATATTTTTATATCCGGTGCAATCCTAACTATGTTAAATTCATATCAATACCCTGTTTATAAATTTACAACCATGAGCGAGGAAACCCAACAGAAAAAGAAAAAAAAAATCTATCCATATGAAAAAGCATATGAAATTATATGCATATACAAAATTCAAATAGATTTCTTGATAAGTTATTCATTTTCATTCTCTTGTTGTGTACAAAACAGATTATCTGCAGAAATGGACATTCAAAAAAGTTTTGATTAAAAAAAGAACCATTAATCCATGAATCAAAGTCCACAGTTTGCATCAACAGTACTCTTCATATCCAATCCAAAAGTAAATGCTGAGCCACTAATTAGCTCTTCTTCTCTTCTTCTCCCCCATTTGATTTCTCTTCCAAGAAATTAAAGAAAAAGAATAACCTAACAAAAAGATTGAAAGAATACAAAATCAGAAATATAGGCATTTTCAATCCCCAACTTTCTCACTTCTCGGCTTACTCTCCTCCTCGATGTTTCTAGCAAAATCAGAAGCACACACATCATAGATCAAGGGCCTGAAATTTCGATGTGGCGTAAACGCTGAATGGATGAAATGGGTGTTGGCTCTCAATCCATAAATTAAACAGACCAGAGGCATTCAATGTTATCAAAACTCGATCGGATGGGCCAGTCGAACCAGTTACTGGTCAGTTGATCGGTCCGTCTAGTCCGGTTCAGTCTAATAGATTTTTTAATTTTAATATTATTAATAAAATGAAATGATAAATTAAAATAGTAGAGTATTATACAAAATATCTATATCAATACTATGGTTTAGCTTTTTCAAAATTATGCTCTATTATTTCTTTAAATTTTTTAAAAAATAAAAAATTAGTTCAATCAATTGAATTGGGCGGTTGAACCGGTTGGATAGGAGGAGTACCTTTTTTTTTTTAATTCTTCTTATAACCATTTGCTTTTCAATGTCATGGCAGTTACTTTCCATCTGATCCATGCCCATTGGGGAAGCACAGGGCTTTTTATTTTTTTTTAATTTTATTACTAAGTTGCGGATCGGGTTCTGTCAATCAACCCCAATCTTATTTTCAATCCGGGTTAGAATTTCCAACCCGACCAACCTCTCACAACGAAAGAGGTTGTCCCAACTCAACACTAATAGGATTGGGTCAAGCTCGGGTTAACATGCTCTGATTTGCACCCCTAAACTTAAGGATGTAACTGGAGGCAGAAAAAAGTATGTATCTAGATATGTAGTGAAATGAAGAAAATATTATATAAACATAAATAGCATAATGAACAAAGTGTAGTTGAATATGTATTTGAAAAAGTAGATAAATAATTAAAAAATAGAGATAAATGATAAAAAGGTAGAAAATATGTAGGGATAGAAGGTAGAAATAATAACTGAAAAGTAAAGATAATGATTGAAAAGAAAAAAAAAAAGGATTGTAGGGTAAAATATACACTCCATTACACAGGATTGCAGTGATCCAAACACACCTTAAACCCAATTTCAGACGGGACCAAGTCAATATGAGTCACTGATCATCTAAACCATGTTTGGACAGGCAGATAGAAGGTAAAATCAACTTTCTACCCTTTAGTGGTAGCCTTTTGAAAGCAAGAAACTCGGCCAAAAATGCTCTGGCTTACCATATTGAGAATATTATAAAAGGTCAAAAAGTGTAAAAGTAATGTTAGTTTGCTATGAGTAGACTGCATCTTTTAGCGGCCAAGCTCATCAAGGAAAGTAAAATGACCCGTCCGGATTGCAAAGATTTGATTGTTGGTATGATTGTGGGCCGTGGATTTTCTATACATAATTAACTATAACCATAAGTCCACAATTACATGGGCATTTGATTTTTCTCCTTAGAAATGGGGCAACCATTTGGTTGACTATCCATAAATATCAAATAGTTGCCTCGTTATTATATAGTGTGTCTGTACCCAGGATAAAAATGCCACGTACTGTTTTGGGTTTATCACACGTAAAAGGTGTTTATAACGTGACTTTCTTCTTTAATATAAAAAAAATAAATTCAAACCCCACTTTGAGGTAGGCGACACCATTAAAGAAGGTTAATATTTTTACCATTCGATTTGTTTTATAACCATAAGCTAGTTATATTATAATATATATCTTATCTAAATCATTAAATATATATTTTATGACTAGATAAATAAATAATAAAATTTTGTACGAATAAAAATGAGGCACTTTCTGATTTTGTTAAAGAATATTTCATTAGCTCCATATTTTTTTTTTGTAATTTTAACCCTACAATTTTGAATTCTACAAAAAAAATCTCTGTTTATAAAAATACTTAAGTGTATTTTCCCTCAGAATAATGAACATGACCATTCTTGATACAATGTGAAATAGAAATTTTCAAGGTACAAAAAATGCTTCTTGAATGGTTAAATTTTGATCAAATGTTGCTGCCCACTTAAACATGATTAGGGTTGTGTAGAGGTTCTTCTAAACTATGCACAACCTGATCTTCATGTTCAATGGATTAGATCATGGGGATGGATCCCAAAAATGGAGATATGATGGAATAAGCATACTTGAAGGGTTAAAATTTGACCAAATTTTGTGGTTTACTTTAGCATAATGAGAACCACAAATGGTTGTCTTTAGATCATACTTCAACTTGATCTGGATGACCAATAAGTTAGATCATGAAGATAAATTTCAAAAATTGAAGATTGGATTGAATAAGTACCTCAAAAGCTCAAAATTTGACTAGACTTTGTGGCCCATCCTAGTATGATTAGGATTGTTAAAGGGTATCGGTAGATCATGCTTGATCTAATCTTAATGGCTAAAGGATAAGATCAACATAATGAACATTAATTTAAGCATTTTCAATCCAAAGATTGATAATACATAGAGGATAGATTGGTCATTTTGCCTTAATAGAAAACATCATGTGGAAGAGACTAATGAAAGGAGTTGTTTTTGCAAAATACTTTAATAGTTATGGAATATTCTTCCATTTAACATGTTATGATGTTAAATATGAAAAATCAAAAAAACTTGAGAGAGTATATGTAAAATGCCCAATCTTTATTTGGTTTAGCTCACCTAAACCTTGGATTTAGATTTTTTTTATCGTAAAGAAGAAAATTATATTACAAGTGCCAAGAAAAAGTGTTTTTGCATGTAGGTGCTTCGAATATGACTTGTTTACACTTTTTGACCCATAATTTCCATATAAGCATATAATGACTAAAAGTTTCATATAATTTACATTCGTGATACCTTCCATTAGAGACTATCATATCCAAGTCATTTTCCTTCATGTTTGGGTTAGAATTTTTTTAAATATCAAGAATGCCCTTCGTCGCTCCAAAATTTCACCATAGGATGGAGATGAAGGTTATCAGCGGAGCACAAGAACTGAAATTGAGAGCGGAATGGTGGTTCGGTGAAGTGTGAAAGTCGAGTGCAAGTGGAACACAAAGCACCAAAGGACAAGCTGAAAGCATGAATAATTCTCTCTCAATGCAATCGGAATGACAATAGCATTCCATTGGTTAGAGCTGATGGTTCGATGGAGGGCTACCGGCAGGAAAAGCGACGTGGCAATACACTCATGATGCATGATATCGTGTGCATCACCCTCTTCAAAGAGGATGCCCTAACTGTCAAGAACTAGTGGCCTTGGCTTCCATCTCTCCCGCCACTAGCTACCATTCGATGGGAGATCTACTCCAACTAATAAAGTTGTTGCTCCATTTCGACTCTAGCAAGATACACACCCACCAGACAACACTACTTAGTCGTCAAAAAATTAAGAAGGGGATGCTACCATCCCTCTTTCACCACATCAGAAAAACCATTGCCGTCGAAAATGTTTGTCATCGTGTACTTTTTTAAGTAGATAGAAAAAACCCACCAGTTGTACGAACCCAGACCGCACACCATAATCAATAGATCCTAGCCGTCTAATCCAAAATAATCCAACACAAAAGACATATCACCGTAGTATCTGATCAGCAATCTATGCTAATTATGCTGTATGCTTGTACATGACTTTGGTTTTTGGTGGTAGAGATCCTCTGGTATGGAGACCAAATTGGCAGAAATCCATCAAAAAGTATTTTTTTCATTTTTTAGTTATTTGAACTGTAAGCTCTGGTACCAATTATAAGTTCATCTTTGATACTAATTATAGGTACAACTTAAATACAGGTTGTTGGTCAAAAAATGGTGTATGACAAAGCACAAAGCCAAGCAAGTTTGAAAAACTAAATGAATGTACAAATGCAAGAGAATGATAGCATTAAAAGTACATAAGCATATATAATAATAAGTATACCAAGAAATATAGTGGTGGACCCATTCAGTACTTATTCTACTCTCCAAGTTATCCCAATCTCGGGTTCCGTTAACCACTTTAGAAATATACCTCCTTTAATTTCTCCAAGATCACCAAGAACACTTACTAATATCTCTTGGTTTCTTGAGGCATAGTAGGAAACTCTTATAATATAACATTGCTGTAAGGATAACCCTTCCTTGCTAGTAGAAATTCTCCACCTCCAAACCCAAATTGAAGATATATAATATAGTATCTATAGGAAGGCTGAGAAGTACATGAATTAAAGCTTAAAAGATAAGAATTATTCAATAAGAATAAAGTGCTACAAATTCCCTTTGAGTTAGATTTGATATGGCTTAAAGCTTGTTGAAGGTCGAAGCACAGTGAAGAGAATACACTTGAAAGCTTTTTCATTCTTTTGTGAATGCATCATTTGTAGTTCAAAGAATTAAAGAACTCTCATTTCTTTTCAATGGTAATTATATTTATAAGTTTCAGGAAAATTCTTAACAATTTGGAGGAAGATTATTAAGAAATAGCCATTAAAATACCTTTTTAAAAAATTTGCATGAAATGACTATTAGGATGATAGACCTTTGTTTATTTCTTTATCGATTCTTCTGTTGGCATAAGTAGGCCTAAAGAACTCTATAGTCTCCTCTGTGGCTTCCTTCGTAGACGTTGCTTGATTTTCTCAATCAACATAATTTGAATTATCTACGTGGATAGAGTTTGTGATATACCCCCTCACTCTGAGCACTTTTTTTTGTTGATACCTTTGTTGGTCTTATGCCATGTAAACTTGGTTCTAATAGACTCAATAGACCTCTGTGGCTCATATTGTTTCATTTGTGGGTTCCTTTATCACTCCAAAACTTAACAAAATTTTATTAATTTAAGTTCAATATAATAAACAAGTTTTATTGTTATAGAAATTACACACATAAACTCAACATAAACATATAAACTTCAATGCTTGCCTTCCTTACTGATTTACAAACAAGGGATGAATGGGGCAAAGCTTCACATGACTTGCATGAGTAGAGACGCCAGCATGAAATTCAATTCCAACCACAACCACCTAATTCTCTTAACATGGCTTCACATGGAATTTTCTTTGTTTACCTGTCAGGCCATAAATGGATAAATCCTCTACCTCTGCTCTCAACCTGCAAGCAAGTGATTAAGAAGATGATATCTGAGGTATGTTTTCCGGGGACAACGATGGGAATGGTGATCCGACATGGAGGAAGAGGTGGAGGGCATTCTTAACCTATAAAAAAAATTTCTAGCCCAAACTTGAAGGAAAATAACCACAATGTGATGGTCTCTAATGGAAGGTACCATGTATGTAAATTACATGACACCTTTAGTCATTATACATAAACATGAAAGTTATGGATTAAAAAGTGCATATAAGTCATAATTGAGGCACATATATGCAAAAAGCCCACAAGAAAAAAGTGAATTATGATGTTGGATTTTCAGCAAGTGGTTCCTATCATTTGCTGTTAATTTCCCGTCGGAATTACTCCTTTAACTGATTCAATGGGCCAAAAATGACACAGAGAAGTGATAGGGAATTCCAAAAGTACGTGGGCCATGTCGGGGAAGATCCAAAGTCAGTTGAAGTTGAAGAGAAGATTCAAGTGTCTAATGCTTTTTCCTTTCACACGGTTTCCAGGGGGTTCGGTCTTCCCATCTAGTGTCAAAACAACGCGATGATCTAGACACAGTAGAAACATAGGGCAGGCCCCGTCCCACTCTCATATCGGCTAGTTACTGTTTGAGGAAACGAACAAAATGATTCCTCTCCTTGAAAGTCACTGGATTTCCGGGGGAAGACCCTTTCCTTCCGTTGAATTCCTGTAATTTTCGTTCTCTTTTCCTCGCTACACCCCGCCTCTGTTTTCCACGTAAACGCGTCAGGAATATCGCGTATGTTTCTGTGCATGCTTCCTCTGGTGGGATGCACTCCCTATGGTCCTCCCTTGGAAACAAGACCGTATACGTCAGTGAAGTTGCTTTAGACAGCGTTCTTGGACTACTCTTTTTCCACTGTGGGCGATGAGACATGGTTTTGAGGACGAGGAAATTACATTTTTTTTTTTTTTTTGGCTTATCAAGACAATTGGAAAATTAACGTGGAACGCCGAGTCCGTTTGGTTGGAGAAAATGAAATGGAAATGTAAATAAAATTATGAAAATAATGTCAGCCATAAAGTAATATGAGTTATAAAGCAAATAAAGTTAAAATAAATAAAAGATAATAATTAATAATATAGGCAATGATGAAAAAATTAAAATTTTGAGGTAAATATATATCATATCATTTATTAAGAAATTATTTTTTTGAAACAAACCTTTTATTTCCTTTTCCCCAACCAAACACGCTCTATCTAGTTGACCAAAATTTGTGGGTAATTTTCATAGGTTCTTGAGTTTTGAGATACTACATAATTTTGCCATTTTGATTTGCATACTGTAAGACTTGTTCCTTCCGTCACAAATATTCTTGATCTTATAGTCTATCAAGAAATGATTGTTAAGGGAAAAAGTGACATTAAAATTGATGTAAATTGATTAAAAAAATCTTGGCAATTTATAACCTAGAAAAATAAAATATAAAAAAGATTATAAATTTAAATAAAATTTTGAAAAAAGAATATAAAATGAAAATAGTTATCAAGTAATTTTTGGTCAATTCACATTAATTTTAATACTATTTAATGATTTAACAGTTATTTTCTCCACAGATTGTAATGTTAGGGATATTCGTGAAAGATGGTACAAAACTTTGGGTGTACATTTATAAAGAGAAAAGTTACTTGGTGTGAACTGCAATTTTGATCAAAAACTGAGGGGCACCATGAAAATTACTGTTGGACTAGACCGTGCCGCAAGTTCATGGGCGGTGAATTCAAATTAAATTGAAGAAGCGAGACATGTTTGAAGAATTCTACCATAGGAGTCACGCACACTAGTTTGTTGAAACAAGTCCATGCAATATTTTACACGTCCAATTATTCTAGGAAGTTCTATCAATTAATCAACAATCAGATGATAAGACAAGAGTAAGTTTTGGTTCATAGCAAATCCACGAAAGATCCCGCGATGTAGAGAGTTCCCTTTTATTTACTACTTTTGCCACCCATGTAGTTTCCTTGTCATTTCCAACTGCACGCGCTTCATCCACCAAATTCTTAGAAGATAGCTAAAAGCAGGAAGCTTTTAAAGAAAACTAGACCACATCACTCTCTATTTTTATACTTAAACTTCTCCTGTTTAAGTGCTCAACTTTAATGTATTTATTTTTAGATGATCACATATTTTCAACAAGAGTTAGCCCTTCTCACTGTGTTCCTTTGCCACGTATTATTTTTCAAGGATATGGTATATATTTCTTCTTATTTTCATTGTTGATGTCATCTTTTATGAAATGATAGAAATGCCATGACTATTTTTATTTAAAAAAAGCTACTGTCTAAGTCTTGAAAAGTTTCAGACTTTCAGTTCTAATGATACCATTTTTGGGGATTCAACCCAAATTCGAGTCTTTGCAAGGAGAAAAAAATATTTTGACTTAATCATCTTGCCGCCAACTAATTCTAATGTTTAACTGCGAATGGGCAATGAGATATTTATATGATTAATTAATACTGATGAATAGAATCCTAAAAGAAATTACAACAAAAGGGAAAAGCTAATTTTATTTTGTGTGGTAACGAACATGAGGTGGAAATTTTCAAAATGTTATCACTATCAAATATTTATCATTCAACTTAGTAAAAGGTTTAAAAAAAGTGGATGATCATTCAACCATTTTTCTTGAATATTTTTTTTTTTAAAATAAGTGCAAAGAAATGCGATTTTCAAATAAGAAAGAGCCGCCAAGCATTTTCGTTATTAACAAAAAATAAAGTATTAGCAACTGATGAGGGAGCATATGCAATAATTATAAATCATTAGGCATTTTGGTTATTTACAAAGAATAAAGTATTAGCAACTAATGAGAGCATATGCAATAATTATAAATCATTAGGCATTTTGGTTATTTAGAAAGAATAAAGTACTAGCAACTTAGGAGAGCATGTGCAATAATTAAAAATCATTTTGCATGGTTGCAACATAGGGATTCTGTGATTTTACAAAAGTTTATTGATTGAAGGTTGATAATCAGCGAAAAGTTAATAAGCATCTCAAGTTAAATAAGTAGAAATTATGTTATATAGTTCAATTAAATAACTTAAAATTATTAAGTGTGTTTGATATAATTGAGGTTAAAATGTTTAAATAATGAACAAAAGATTGGATTACTCTCATAGGTCCTAGGATAAATATACAATAATATTGTTTAAGACAATATGACTTAACTATTTAGATAATTGGAATAAACAATTTTACTAAATATCCATTTAACAAAGAAATGTAAAAAGCTAAACTTGTTAAATTTTGAAGTTAAAAATATTTCTGAAAAGAATGAATATTTTGAGAATCATTTAATGATCTTGGGAATCCATTAGAAAAATAAAATTTTAATCTGTAACACTATGGGAAAAGCGAGTTATGCTAACTAACATTAGCAGCGAAAATTGGTTTTGTTATTTAAACTCCATCTAACTATTCTTTTATTGCAACCAAATAAAAGTTTGGCCGATGTCATCTTTAACTTGTTACTTAAACTCCACCAGACACACAGGAGGTGAAATCCCTTTCGGTGCAGCGATGTCATCTTTCAATTCTACCCATAGAAATTTAGATGGGCCATAATAATAATAAATTTGAAGATTACACATGAATTTATTAAAAATTTTAAAAGTACACAAAAGAGTGGTTAAGATATTTAATCCATCTAAAGTGTTTCTTTGCATAGATGGGGAACTATACCACATTTGAAGTGATTTTAGTACTTTCAATATCGATTCTAACTCATTGTCTACTCCATACATTTGATATAATATTTTTTAATGGTGAAGCCGGCATTTTATCAAAATGAAAATTTCACGGAAAATAAATACTACTCAACACAATAGATGATTAAACTGAATATAACAAATGGTTTAGACTCAGCCATAAATTTCGATGGACCCAAAATAGTTAATGGTCATTTTCAGATATGAATTAAAAGGGGATCACTTTGCATCCATGCGCGTGAAGATAATGGATTTTGTTGACTTCATGCTGACTTGAGACTTTACTAGGAAGTCTCCACTCCATTTCCATGTGAATGCATGCTGTCCACGGAAGACGGGTCCATCTGTTCCCTTTCAATCTTATGTTGTCGTATATAAAAGATTTGTACTTTTGACGCTAGGCGCGTTTGGTAACGTGGAAAAAAGATTTTCTTTTTCTTTTTCTTTTTTGCCCTTTTTAGTTGATGTGATGTTTAATTATTTTGATATTTAATTTTTTTACTATTTAAATATTTAATTATTGCTTTTATTTTTCATCCAAAAAGTATATTTTTTGTTATCTTTTTTCACTATATTTCTAATTATTTTTCTATGCCATGACATGATTCGCATAATTTCTCTCTTTAATTTCCTTCATTTTTCCATATTTTTAATTTTTTAACCTCATTTCTAATTATTAAACTGACCCAAACAAAGGACCAATGTAGAGTGTAGCCAAAATCAGGTTCTAAATCGAGGAAAGCATGGGAGGAATTGTCCTAGAGAAAAATAATATAAAAATATAAAAATAAAATAAATAGAATAGGGACATTGACGAACAATAACAGAATGCTTCTACCCCACAATCGAGTCTTCATAAGTTTCTTCTTTTCCTTTTTTTTCTTTAACCCCCCACCTCTACAGTGAAAGGTTGAGGTGTTGCACGTTGTTGGCATATGTGTTTCACCGACGACAGCCTGTAATCAAGGCATGACTAGAAGACACGGGTAGTTACAGCTTCGATTAAATCATAAATGTTGATGCTTTATCAAATCTAAGCCAACCATAACATTTTTATTTTTTATTTATTCCAAATATAAATAATTATCTCAATCGAAAATGTATGTGAGCCACAATTTCTAAAAAAATGATTTTAAGCAATCTTATGAATTTGTGTTTTTTCTTTTTCATCTAAATATCCAATTAAAATGATTTTTGATATCATAAAAATATATACAAAAATAAGTATAATAAATAATTTGGATCTTATTAAAAGATTACATGAAAATTAAAAGATTTCACCATGCAATCGGTTGCGTTGAAGAATTTTCGAAAACTAAACTACAATCAGATTCCCTCATTGATAAACATTTAACTACAACGAATTTTGAGTACGCAACAAAAATAAAACAAAGGTATGGCTGCTGGCAGATTTGGGTATGTGATAGTGTTTCCTGCCATTTGACCGTGCAGGATTTTGGAACAGCTGTGCGAAAGGAATTCTGTGTGAAACATTCCATTGATCACACTAGTCCTGGACAATGGTGGGAAAGGATGGCCTCAGTCGCCATCCCTGTCAATTTTTTAAGCCGTTGTTTATTCTTAGTTAGACCACTATACCAATGGGCTGGTCTGCTGATTCACGCAACAACACTTGCAAGCAATAGCTGCAATGACAACAGTTGCAAGCTTGCGCACGTGGTCAGAGTAGTACGTTCATTTGGGGGTGTTGGATAGAGGGAATATAGTCTTTGAATTATGGAAGAGAATGATATTAGCAGGGATGAAAATGGTGTGAGCAATGTAATGAGATAAAGATAAATAGAAGAATGGATAAAAATAAATAGCATCATGACCGAAAATATAGGATTCATTGTTAGAGAAAAGATAAATTTTAGTGTAGACAAGGTAAAGGTAATGATGTGAACTTTTTTTTAAATTAAGGGCGTGTCTACATAAAAACCAGTTCTCTCATACTTATTTAATGTGACTTTCTTACCTTTACCTAATTTTAATAGCCCTATTTTTCACAAATTACATTTATTTTTCCATAAAAAAAACCCTATTTATCCATATTATCAACTGTATTTGTTATATTTTTATTCATTTTATAGTTAACATTATTTTCTTATCTTATGATTGACATCACTTACAATCCCTTTCACATGTCATCTTTTTTACACTCGTTTATATTAATCCAAACAAACCGTGTATGAGGTGGGTCGATAAAAATGAAAATAAAATGGAAGGAAAATGAAAGAAAATTTATGCTTTCCCATGAATCAAACAGCCCCTCAGCGGTTTCCATTGTTGATTGCCCGTAGAAGAGAGGAACCTTCGTTAGAAGTTTCCATATCTTCACCTTTGGGGTGTTTAGCTTGTATAGTGCATGGAAACACAGATTGTGGATCATGTCGAGTGGCGCATGTGGATCCACATGTCCTATCTAGGAAGGGCAGTTAATTTACATCAGCAGAGTGCCGCTGTAAAATTGTCGTATGGCCAATCTCCTGGAACCATTCGAACAAGAAAATAAAAGGGAGAAAAATATACAAAAATCATGGAGTTTATGGTTGCCTGATGGGATATTTTTGTTATGATCTCTTACATATGCAGAGAAAACAGTGGATTAATAAAAATCAAGTCTAGAGATTAGAATCAAAAAGCCATTTTTACATAATAACCTTGTCTGGAAACTGATTCATGTGTAAAAGCTCCTATGCAGAGCAGTAGAGAATTAACGGGGTCGAAAGATCTTCTCCTAATATGGACACTAGTTCAGGCAGAAAGGATTGCATGTGTCTGCTCATCAATTGGTTGGAGGCTGGACTAGCGTTTCAAAGACCTGTCTATTTTCTAAAGCTCTTCCTCAAGTTGGAACATAGGCTGCATGCATAAGCACATCTTGTACTGTCAATGAACTTTTCTGGCGGTTTCACTTCAGCTCTTTTTAATAATGCTCAGTTGGCTACATCTTCTATGTTTTAACCCGCCACCGTTTGATCACCAGCAATTCATGAACTGTGTCTACTTGTTGATATCCACATTTTAGCTTTCTTTCTATGTTTATTATGCTTGTTAACCTGCTTTCTTTGTGTAAATTGGATCGGTTGGCTTTGAATCAACTCTGATGAAACTTAGTTTTATTTATTTATCTATTTCAGGTGTGTCTTGGATTAATTTCTATTTGGAGCCAATTTGAACATTGGTTCTATTTTGAAACCTAGGTATGAACCCAAAATGAGGGCTAGGTATCTGACCCTTGTTCACACTGTTTCAATTTATGTGTTGCATCATTGTTATATGATTATCATATGTTGCTTTTCACCTAAGCAAGGTTAATTGCATAAATTCTATTTATATCATTCTTATTGATCCCAGGCCGTATCCTTAAAAAAATTGTAAATATTTATTTTATCCTTTTTAATGGCTTTCAATCTTTTTTGTTCTGAATGTCTCTTTTACTTTCTTAGTCTTCTATTCTAATAAACTAACTCATTTTAGGTGATGAAAATTTTTCTTCACTGCATGGGACCAAGCTATTTAAGCATATAATTCTCATTTTATTATTTATTATTTTTATCTTAAGATTAATTTAAATTATTTATTATTTTACCTTCTAGTATTACCATGCATCTATAAAGATATGTTAGTTTTTGACTTCGCCCAACATTCAATACAGTAAAGCAGCTTGTAAATGGGTAAAAAATTGCATTAAAATTCATGGATCGTAAACGCATTAAAATGCGTTTTAAGTTTAAAGCCTTAATGGCAGGATAAAAATGCTATTTAATTAATTTGTAGGGGAGCAGCACGTACAAGAACATGGAATTTGACTCCATTTTGGCTGCCAGCTATGAGCATCGACTACCAGCTGACAGAAGTCCACCGGCCCGTGATGCTTCGGCTCACTACCAGGGCTTCCAATCTGCCGTAATTGGGTGGCTTGACTGGTTCAAACTCAAGACCACATCTATAGAATACCAGTGATTATATATCTTGAATAAAAATTAGTTTACAGGTTGAATTTCCAGGCTGTATGACCACGTTTAGATGGGGCCATAGCAAAAAGACTGAAATTTTCCGTACTTTTAAATATTGTATAATCATTAAATGATTTATGTGTTTATTTTCCAAGAATGCCACATATTTATGTATAAAAAGTGAAGATGCTGATGCGATGGCACATGCATGCTGAAGGAAAGCAGCCGTAAACGCCAAGAAAACACCTAAAGACTTATCTAGCTTCGTGGGTGGGGAGGGTCTCCATCAATTTCAGGCCTCATCTTGGACCCGTTCTTGGTGATCCAAAATTTGATCTGATAGGGCCCAAGCAGGATAGCCTATGTATCACGTAGCCTTTGAGACAGGAGCATCGATTTAATGTGGCGCATTTCTTTAATTGCACAAATTCCCATCTACGCACCAACTACAAACAACTGAAATTTTGAAGGCTAGTTTTGCCCCGTCATGGTATTTTTTTAATGTGATAGACTACAGGAAAATTGGACCACCAAATGAACCATTTAGATTATAAAATAAAGTAGGCCATAGTGCTTCAGATTAAGGAAGGAGTAAAGGAGAGAGATATTGACCGAGACATGTCTTTCGCTAATTTGGAAAATCACCGGCGTCTTCCAAAGAACAGACGCGTGGACCTGTCTCCTTAGAATCTGCCTTCTCTCCTTTACTCGGAAACGCCTTCTCCCTATTTAAACCTGCAAAACCCTACTCGAAATGATGCTATAAGAGGAGGAGCCAAACAGCAATTGCTACTACTGCAAAAGGAAACCATGAGCGATCGCCCACCGGGTTTTAGATTCTACCCCACGGAAGAAGAGCTGGTGGGATTCTACCTCCGTAAGAAGCTAGAGAGAAGAAGGGAGGAGGACTTGGATCGTGTTATTCCTGTTGTCGACGTATTCACTCGTGACCCTGCGGAGCTCCCAAGTTAGAATTCTCTCTCTCTCTCTCTCTCTCTCTCTCTCTCTCTCTCTCTCTCTCTCTCTCTCTCGCTCGCTCGCGCGCTCGCTCGCTCGCTCGAGAGAACAACTC
>JAYJMB010008225.1:0-51791 GCA_036873735.1 Pouteria campechiana
TTGGTTGAGGCAATTACTTGAAAATATAGCACATCAACTGTTGCAATTTCCCAAAACTGCCACCTGTTTTTCTCAAGAGCAATCTGTTATACTCTCTCCTTTATTTCATTTATCCTACCTTGGATGTGGCTCAACCCAACAAAATCCGAAGCCAAGGCTGACTCAGAATTCACTTTTTGTCTGGGAAGAACACCTGTGATCGACGATTCAAGAATGGGTCAGCGAGATACGATAACAATCAACAAGAATTCAAAAGCTGTTCATCGTAAAAAGCAGGTCTGATGGTCTTTACATAACAAAAACATGCCACCATTATCGATGCTTGAATTAAGAAAATGGGTCATCTATTCACCTACCATGTAATCAACATTAAGGGCTACATCTTTGAGCTTCACCAACCACTCTCTGACTGGCGCTTCGATTGCTTGCTTCACACTTTCACCTCAGCATCTTCCACCACAGCAAGATGGACTCAAATGCAGAGGAGAGAGATGCAAGTTCATCAACGACAGTGGGTAGTGAGCTTGCATGGTTTTGCAAGTTCATCAAGGAAAGTGGGTAATAAGCTCGCATGGTTCTCGACGATGGCAGCCAGATTCTCCAAAATCACGGTGATGAGTGAATGTGCCATGGTTGGACAGCTTCCCTTGGAAGCCTTCTAAATCTCAAAGTACACGAATTGCAAGAGAAGGTTGTAATTTTCTACTTGCAAGAGGAGACTTTCAGCTCTGAGTTTGCACTATATATTTTTTTAAAATGTTTTGTTGTTGCTGTCTTTTGACCTGTCGAGATTATTGTAGTGGGAAAGATTCAGGGTTAGTTCGAGGCAATTTATAAATGTTGGTGATTCGTGTGCATGGCATGCTAACCCACACTACCTTGCAAATGAAGCCAAATAATATTATATTGTTGCCCAAATTTTGGCCAGTGGAACCTGACAACAACATAATAAATAAAGCGTTGAGTATTCGACAAACAATTAATCACACACATGATACACGAAATGCCGAGATTTATGTGGAAAATTTTCCCCATGGAAAAAGAAAATTATGGGAGCAATGGCAAAAAAATGTCTTGCCGAGAGAGAGATTGTTGAAGGTATGAGTTGCAAGATAGCTATTGAAATGACGTGATGTGATGATGGAGAGGAGCATTTTATATCATTAGTTAACCCTTCTCAAATACAAGCCATTGGGTACATATTCACCTAATCTCAAAAGGTTAATAAAGTATACATATTATACATTAAACAAAAATCTAGAATTCTCAGCACGTTTTCGTCAGCCTCCTCCACCTTTCTTGGTTGCATTGAGTTATTCCTCTCTTCTGAAAACTTTTCCGTTCGAAATAAATCACAAGCTATGGGCTGAGTAAGCATCTTCATTCCTAGATTTATTTTCGAGTCTATATAAAATTCTATCAATCATTTTTATAAACAATCATAAATAATTATTCATTTACATCATGTATCATGCTTATGCTTATGCTACATTCTCATATGCAAACATACATCGGATTCTATCATTTAGATTTATCCTGTAGCCTCGTGAACATAGTCCTTTTCGCTAAACCAAGACACACCCATCGATAGCCTTGCGAAGCTGATTCGAGCCTTGTGCTTTGACTTGTCAATGGCCTGAATTCCATGCAGTCATACGTGTCCTTACTGTGTGCATTTTCATGCTTTGAACTAAATTTATACTATTTAAATAATGTAAGAAAACATAAGAGCTTACTTACCTTATGACACCCTCAAACCTTCCTTCCATGCTTTAACTTTACTACGCTCTAGTTTTTTTCTTCCTATTTCAATAAAACAATTCATATTTAGCTTAATTTATTCCACATTTTTTTTTATCTCATCTATTTACATGCCTATTCCCTGCTCCTAAATTTGTATACTTTACAAGTCCCTTGGACATGTATAAAATAGACTACATTTTTAGAAGGCAAATCAATACTATGAGGATCATCTTGGTTGGATCAATAATATTAATTAACTTGATAATATTCTATATGATTGCTACTTCATAAACTTAAGATGAATACATGGAATAAATGGTTAGATAGGCTGACTAATAGTCCATGTTCCATCCTCTCCATTAAAATATCAACCGCTCAGTTAATCTAACTATAATTTTATCACTAATTATTAGATAATGCTTATAATTAGCTCAACATACCAAAATAGCCCTTGGGTCCATATGTAGTGGAGCATTTACTTCCAACAATCTTAGAATCGCTTTATATTTGGGTTCAACTGATTTTCAGAAATCATTCATAAGTGTTTTTCGTAAGTTAAACCATTGATTTCCTTCCAAATCATTTAAAAAAGATCTCATAAAAATTGCAGATCGAAAGGACCATTAGATCGCTTGATCTGGGCCATCAATCATCAAAATTTGTTACCATGCTTTTGCCCCCTATTTTGAGGACATGGTGGCCCGCTGTGAGCTCATACATCTTATTTTATCATCTGACTGATGATCCAAAAACCATAAATTATGTAAAACACTAAATTTCTTATATTCTCACAAATTTTTAGGCCCATATAACATCCAATTATGAGATTTAATTGAATCTTTCTAATGCCACCAATTTGTCAGTTTCTTAATAGGTAATTTTGTCACCACTCACGGCTTAAGTTCTTTCTTTTCAAGTTAGTCAATAGCATATTTATATAAAAAATAATATAAATTCATCTATATATATATATATTCATATATTATGTTGCATTAAATATATTTATTGAATGAGATTATACACAAAATAATATATATTTACTTAGAATCACAAAATAATTTTAAAGGTAAAACAAATTAAAGCTCTGTAGTTTTCCTTGGCGATGCCCATCTAAACCTTCTATTATCCTTTTTTTTTGTACAAATAAAATAAATTAATATTTAGAATAATTTAAACTGTTGGATTAAGACCAAAAGACATGTTAGATATAATTTTAGAGACTTCACAAGAAAGAAAAATGTAAGAGCGCATACCACGCGTTGGATGGAAGTTTGCTTGCTGATGGACTAGATTACGTCCATTCGCGTATCCAAGCTACCCCGATTGGTAGAGCCGGTTCTTTCTACATCGTACGGTGCGCTTCCTCCCTCTCGCTCTTCCGAAGTCTCCAGCGAAACCCTAGAAAAACCCTAAAAATGCCGAAAAGGCGAAAATCTTTGTCCAAGATAGTGGAGGAAACACCAGTTGCAGTCGAAGAAGAAGAATCCTCAGATTCTGATGCTGAAGAGGTAGAAGAATCGGATCGAGGAGGTGGAAACGAAGACGAGAAAGCGGAAGAATCCGATTCCGAAGATTTGCAATCCCAGGACGAGCTATCCCAGCGCGAGTCGATCCGCAGTCTCCTTCAGCCCTTCGGCAAAGACCAGCTGATCGATCTCCTCAAAAATGCGGCAACGAGGAACCGCTCCGTCGCCGCCCGCCTAATCTCAGCCGCTGAATCTGACACCGTCCACCGCAAGCTCTTCGTCCACGGGCTTGGATGGGACGCCACCAACGAGACGCTGCAGTCGACCTTCAACGTCTACGGCCCAATCGACGAGTGCAACGTCGTGACTGACAAGGTCACAGGGAAGTCGAAAGGCTATGGTTTTGTGCTATTCAAGACGCGGGAAGGGGCCAGTAAGGCCCTGGAGCAGCCCCAGAAGAAGGTTGGTGTGCGGACGATTTCGTGCCAGCTTGCGTCGTTTGGGCCTATGCCGGGAGGGGCAGCTGAGCCAACGGCAGGCCGGAAGATCTTTGTTAAGAACGTGCCACCAAATGCTGACCTGCAGCGGCTGCAGGCGTTCTTTGCCAAGTATGGTGAGATTGAGGGTGGTCCGGTTGGGTGCGGACGGGGTTTTGCGATCTTCACCTATAAGACTGCTGAAGCGTGCAGGAAGGCATTGGAAGAACCAATGAAGGAATTTGAAGGGTGCCAGTTGAATTGCCAGCGGGCATTTGAGAAGGCCCCTGCTGTCAATAAGCCAGTAGGATCCACGCCAATGGGTGGACTACTGCAGCCGAACGACCTTGCATTGGCTTACAATTCTGCTGCGTTGTTGAGTTTGAATTCAGGTTTGGTGGGTCATAATTTGAACCCTGCAGCAGTAGCTCTTGTAGGTCAGAATCCAGCATTGGGCTTGGGGTTGTCGCCTGCTGTGGGAGGTGGGCTGTCCCCAACGGTGAATCGAAGCAGCGCTGCTTCCTCTGTTCTGGTTGGACTGGGTTCTTCAGGACACAGTGGGCAGTCTGGAATTAATAGCATCAGCCCAAGTGTTATCGGAAATTATGGATCACAGGCGGCTTTGCAAGGGTTGGGTGCTTACCAGAGTTCACAGCTGGGTCAGTCCTCGACTGCAACAAGGTCACAGTCTGGAATTGGATTGGTTGGAAGTCTTCCTCCTTCCTACCTTGGACGCTAGATACTAGAGGTAATTTTGATCTGTAGCTGTTACTGTAATCACTTATGGGCAGTGCTTTGAGTCACTGTCTTGGATGTGTTGGATTTCACTGTTGATTTGAATTGCAATTTAGTCTCCTTGGAAGAATTCTAGGTGGTGGAACTTATGAACCATCAATATGGTTGTCTTTTACATACCTGTTGAGTGTCTCAGCTCCAAACTGTGTTGGAATCCAGTTTTAAGTTCAAAACGAAAGCAATATAAATGCAGCTTTGTGGGTTTGTCATTCTTCGTCATTCCTCTTGATAAGCCGGCCATTGATTTTATATTCATTTGTGAATCTGGTCAGCAGCCTTAGTAACCACTCCATGGGAGCCACCTATGACAACACGCTATAGGACAAACATATTAATAGACATCACTTACTGAATGGAATAAAACCAAACTCCTTGCCATAAATATACATCACTCACTGGCTGTGTTTTAAAGCAAACGCATATTTGTACTAGTTCATTGTGCTTTCAGTTAACACAAGCAGTGTTGGACAAGCTACATGTGTTATACCAACCAACTTATTGCATGTATGTGCCCAGAACATATGGAATCCAGTGTTTGGAAAGTACAGTTACTTGTTAAGTCAAACATTCGATTTTTCAAGCTAATCAACCTGACACATGTTTTAAAAATAATATCTACCCTATTATCTGAAGTCTTCGACAATCATTAATCTTTAAAATTTGTCTGCTGCCTCATCCTTTAACATGTGAAATACCATTTGCACATGAATCATGTTAATTGCTGCAGTTGCCATTTCCTTTTGGATCAGCGTGTATGCTGCATGCTTTAAACTTTTATATTGGGAAGTTTTGAACTTTAGCTGCTTGATCTTAATGATTGTTTTAGCGAAATGGTTTTATATTTTATGTTCTTCCTTATCTAAAGAATTTCTTGGCATCTTTGCTTTAGCAGTCCTGATTTTCATTCAAATCTATAATGGCTGTGCTTACGATAGTGATAACATAGAGCTTTTGACTTCTTGTATATATGGTTTTTGTCATGTCTGTTTTATCCTGACTTTATTGTTAGGGGTTCCATTGTTGTAACCATGTTCATGGCTACATCTACTGTTCCCATTGCATCCTTGGCCACAAATGTCTCACACCCTTTAATGATTGGAATTGTTTTCTACTGGTGGTTAAGCATAATTGCATGCTGAATCGATGCAGAGGGGATGCCCTCGAGCAATACATACTAACAATGAACCCATAAGTTGCTCAATCAGCACATTAAATATGTCATTTGATTCTTCTGTAGCACATACCACATATTCAAACTTTTGTTGTATTGTGTATATAATCTTTTTCATAACTTTGAAGCCATCAATATACTTTCTATTTTCATGAATTCGATTTGCAACAGAAGTTGTTTTTTGAAATAAAACTAGTTGAGACATTAAAACTGGAAAGTTGTTTAGGTCCTTGGACTTTTGAAACATTGTTCTAAGTTTCTGGTAATAGGTACCAATTCTAGTACCAGGTTATTGGTTTAAGTTGCAAAAAGAGCAACTTTGAAAGTATAAGAAAATGGAATAGAGAAGGCCCAATGGAGGCCCCATATGAGGCAGAAGGCTAGGGGGCAGTTGAAGCTAACTGAGTGTACTGAGTGCAGGAGGATTAGAGTGAACAAAATGGTGAGTGTGAGTCACTGCAAAGGATAATTGCAAAAGAAAGCAAGTCATGCAAATGTGGCCTCTGATCCAGCTTGGAGGGGAATGTTCAAAATAATCCCAAAATTAAGAAATTAAAATTGGAATAGAATTTTTATCCTCTAAATATTCTCTGGAGTTTTTAAACATCAGTTTGAAAAATTACTTGGTGGGTTGAACTTTGTTTGACAACTGGTGTTCTGCAAGTTAACACTATTAATAATATTGCATTTACTAATATTCTGTGCCCATTGTTCAAACCCTTGCAGCACTTTATAAAAGTCTTGATTGAATATTGTAAGTTTGGCTGAAAATAATTGTATTTCTTGTGGTAGATGCATGATGCATTAAGGGCACATTGATAGTGTGTGCTGCTTCAGAAAATGATGCAAACATAAGCTAATCTATTGGTAAGAACTTTCAGCACTTTGCCTACTATTGTCATTATCACTGTGGGTCCAACTTAAGGTCATCATAAGTTTAATATTTTTCTTTCATTCATTTATTCTTTCCTTACATCCTTGCATCATCATTATCATCACCATGCCATTTAGGTGATGGTACATCATCATTATCATTGCCCTGCCATTTAGGTGATGATATATATATATATATATATATTTTAAGGTCCTTTATGGATGAAAGAGATCAATATGCTTATGAAATGGACACATTTGAACCATGTTGCATGGTTAAAGGGCAACATTCTTCGGATCGGCTTACATTGAAGGAGGTTGGAATGGATAAATAGAATAAGGACTAGAAAATGTGTTTGGCAGATTGTCATATAGCACACAGTACTTAATGCCATGTGTAATAAAGAGTGGGAGTGGATGGTTTGCTTATATGCAATGGTGGAGGAAGGTATAGAAGTTTGAAGCTGAAGGTATGCAGAAATGTTGCAATGATCTTGCAGTTAACTGAGGATAGGGTCCTTGACAGACTGGAGTTAGGTTTGAGAGTTGTGGTGCTGACCCTCTTTTGAAGAAGGTCTATTTTGAAGTGGTGGCGATGAGCGAGGACAATGAAGTTTATCGGTTTTCAGAGTTACAAACACAGGCACAGCCTATTGAGATGAATCACGGTGTCGATGGCGTTAAATCCCATATATCACGAATGCTAACCCTCACCTTAAATGGTTTTGGCAGTTTGAACAGGAGTATTGCTTTTATAGGAGTGATTTTGATGAAATATGGTATTTATGGTGGTGTGTGGGCGCCCCGCCCCATTGTTGTCAAGGCATTGAAATTTGTGTGGTTGCTTATAATTTGGATGCCATTATTCAGTATTTGGCTGAAAGTTTGTTTGGTGATTACCCATTGTTAGAGGCTTCATGTCCATGATCTGCTTGTACACAAGGTGACAGTTATATTGGTCATTTGCAGAATATACACATCTTTGATGTGCTTCCTTGATTTTAGTCGTATTGAGGTTTCCTCAAACAAAAAGGTGTGAGGAATGATTGTGGAAATGGGAACCATTGCCAGGACTTCATTTGAATGAATGTTGACAAGGGAATGTGTAGATTTGCAGAAGTTGCTGTATTTATTGGCATGTGGAAGTATTTATTGGCAATACTTTTGGGTTTCTTTGTAGTAAGAAGGAAAACAAGAAAAAAGTGCCCATATGGAAATAATCAAAAAAATAGAATTCCATGCTTATTTATGTTTGCTGACAAGCCCTTAATGGGTGAATTTTCTTTTTTGAGTTCCATTTTTCTCATTTTATTGAACTTTTTTCATCAATGGCCAAAAATGTCTTTGCAATTTTTAAAGGTAAATAAAGAGAGTATTTTCTGCAGAAGTTGCTTGCAATAAAAGCGGGTGGAGAAGTGATTGGCTTATATATCCCACCCGCCAAAAGACGTTCTGTTTAAACAAATGGGAATCTTTAGATGAGATGGCTTGTTGGGTGGTTGGTCTTGATTGGTGGTTCCAAGACATGAAGTTTTATTAGGGTTCTTATGCTCCATTGTGAGCCGCATTGTAACTGTTGGCTGAAAAGGCCCAATGGTTTGTGTTGGTAACTAGTAAAGCACGTGGATGGTAAAGTATAGCTGCTTTAATAGCTTTAAAAAAAAAGAATTTTCTAAACCCTCATTTCATATAAGAAAGGAAAAAGAAAGTAAAATAAGAAAGGAAAAAGTGGAATCTAGTTACTGTTAAAGAAATGTGGCCAATTTTGTGATCAAAATGGGCCAAAGAGGTGCCTTTTTTTTTTGAGCATTGGCTTCATTCAAAATCCTATAAAATATGCGTTAATACTGAATACTCAAGTAGATATTGGTTGTGGTGGTGCATTTTGTTTCTTCTAATTTTCAGTTGCATAACTCAAGGTGGAAAATGCTATCTATATCTCCTGTTGTGCCATTGAATAGTACAAGGTACAAACCACCAACAGTGTTTGATGCTGGCTGAAAACAAATGTTAAACATTTTGTTGTCTTGTCAGCTTTAAGATTTGCATGTGGATATAAGCTCTCTAAGGCATGGTACCAATGCTGGACTAATGCAAGATTTTAAGAAAGTTGTTTTTTCATCTAATCTTTTGATGGGGATGTTGATGGGCTTCTCATTTATTTGTTACAATTGTAGGAGTTTTTCTTCTTTTGTTGGTTGTAAGCTCTGATGGAAGGGGGTTGTTGCGTCGGGTTGGTAGTTGACATTAATATTTTTATTACATGTTATATTATTAAAGTGATATTTAGAATCTAATGCTAGGCTGTTCCCCATAAGTGAAGCAATGCATCGAAATCTAGATGTAGTGAGCAATGGGCTAGGTTTGTTAAGGCATTTCCCTAAAAGATGCGCTAGAATAATGCTTGGTTATGGTGGAAAGTAGGCAAGAGGAGATCATAATGAGCCCACCCAATTCGCACATATTTTAGGCATAATCGTGGAAATTAGGGTTTGTTTATTTTATTTAGGGGTTTTAAAACATTATTATTAGTTTGGATTATTGTTTTGGTGTTTTATTTGAGATTTTATGTGTTACGTAATTTTTAGAATTTTACTTTTGATTCTAAAATAGGGTAGCTTGTATTAGGGTTGGAATCAATTTATGCTTATTGAGATTAGAATTGTCAATCTTGCTTTCTAATTCTTCTCCGTAAATTCGTCATTACTTCTCCTCTTTCCTCCTCTCTCACCACCTGGAGAGGATTCTTCCTCTTTCTTTCCTTCTCTACTTCTTTGTCATGCGTAGGAAAGGGTAGAGACTTAACCCTTGTTAGATGTATTAGAATTGAATACCAAAGAGTCTTGGCAAAGGATGATGAAATTAAGGAATGATGAAAAAATTATTTCTATTATTTATTAAATGGTGGCCCGTTGTAAATTATATGATTGGATGAAAGTACAATTGTAAAGTATAATAAAGCTGCTAATTATTTTTGTAAAGTTAAATTATCTGAAGTGAACAAAGCTATGAGAAAGACAGTGATAAGAAAAGTTCTTGGAATAAATAATATACCAATTGAGGTTTGAAAGTGCATGGGAGATATATGTTGAAATGGAGTGAATTTTTTTTCTAAGATTATAAAATCAGAGGACATCCAAATGAATGGAGGAAAACTATGTTTGTTACAATCTTTAAAATAAAGAAAATATTCATAGTTGTTTTAGTTATTGTAGAATAAAATTTGTTGAGTTACACAACTAAGTTTTGGGAAATAATAATTAAGCAAAAGTTAAGGCTTGAAACAAATATTTTAAAAAATCAACCGGTGTTTATACAAGGAAGGTCAACTACAAAAAACTTATTGTCTTACTTTGGTATTTGATAATTATTTCCTTGGGCAGTTGATGGAGAAATATAGAGAAAGGATGACGAACTTTTATAAAGTTTTTATTGACTTGGAAAAAGCATATGATAGAGTCCCTGGAGAATCAATATTATGGATATCGAGAAAGAAAACAGTCACTAAGAGATATATTGAATTATTCAAAATATGTGTGAATGTGACTGGGCTATAATAAGCATGATGATCATGAATGGAGAAATGATTGAATTTCCAATTATTGTAGGTTTACATTAGAGTTTGACTCTTAGCCTTTTTTCTTAAATTTTATCATGGATGAGCTTACTAGACATTTTGAGGAAGAGGTGCCTTGGTTTATGCTATTTATAAATGGTGTGGTTTTGACAGATGAGACAAGAGAAAGTGTAAATTTGAATTTAGATGAATGAATAGATACTTAGGGCAGAGTTTTAGAATTAATTGGACAAAAATTGAATATATAGAATGCAACTTTAGCAACAATAGTAACATGAATTAAGACCCAGTTAGGATTGTAAATTTAGAATCCCAACATGACCCCTTTAGGTATTTGGGATGAATGGTTTTAGGTTAGTGGAGAAATTAATAAAGAAACGGTTCATAGGATTGAAGTTGTGGGAGAACCTGTTAGCAAGGTCAGTTAAGAAGGATTCGGCTTATTATATTTTTGGCTGCAGTTTTTTCTGTCAACATCCCTCTCTAAAAACTTGAGATTTTTCGAAAAGAACACACCTTCTATCTACTCCCCTTCTCAAATGCAATAGAGCCTCTGTAGATAGAAAATCATGGGAAGACAGCTATGAAAACTAATCTTAGTTCTTATTATTTTGTTTTGGAATTCGACGGAACTAATCTTTCTGCTCGTAGTTTTGTGGTTGCAAATATTTTTCAAGAAGGCAATTCTATGTACTAAATAGTTACAGTAAGCAGGCTTATCAAACTTCAATCATTTTGAGACCACTGTTGATAAATAGATGGAGGTTGGTCTTGGTGCATGTGCTTGACAATTGTAGGTAATCAAATGCCAGTTTATGGAGACGAAGCAACATGCTGCTGCTGTGAGATTACAAGGTTTGCTGGGTGGGTGGTCACAGTGGCTCTTTAACGATTGTTTTGGAAACTCACAGAACTGATGATTAAACTTTTAAATTAATATAAAATATAATAATAAATTAAAAATTTAATATTATAACATAGTTCCATAGGTTTATAGAGAAAAAAAAATAAGTTTTAAAGATTTTTTCTTATGTATCCAATATGAGATATCAGATTTTTATTATTTTTAAATAGTATATATATATATATATATATAAGAAACAACACTACCAATGAATTTGATTTTTGTTTAAACAGTATCAACCTTAACTATTAGAATGAGATGTATGTAACGATTGGTCGTCTGATAGCAAACTAAATTGGAAGCCAAGCCGCACGTCAGCTAGACCTACATGTTCGCTTCCTGCGGAATAGTATCATTAGGCTTTCAATTCGCTTCCATTAGTGAGTGCCAATTCCAAGCATATGCAATTTAACTTGTGTTTGTACTACGTGTGTCTTTTGAGGATGTCAAATGTACATGCACGAAAGTCTTTTTTTATTTTTTTTTATCTTTTATTTCTTGGTCCTTAGGATTTTAGCTTGGCAAGGTCAATTTGCCCCGGCCGTTAGGTAGGCCTGGGCCTAATACGTGTAGCTGAATCATTTTCCAGCCCAGTTTGGGCTCAAATTTCATAGTATTTTAGGAAACGATATCTCCAGTAAGACACGAGCGGCGATCCCTATCCCTCGCTTAGAGGGCTACGGTGGCCGATGCCTTTGATGCATAGGTGCAGGAAAGGGTAAAGAGCCCGTGGTCTACTTTAGCGTGTGAGCTTTGATGAAGACTTGCATCACCATTCGTTGCCTCTTGTCTCGATTGCTCATTTGCTTCCTCTGGGCATGAAGTGTTTGGTGAGGCCTTTCTTCGCCTGTTGAAAAGCTAGCCCTTGCTCCAAGATTTTTTTTTATTTAGCACTAGAGGAGCTCTTAAAAACCGATGGAATGCGATCTCATAGGCAACTTCTATGAGGGCTGGACCCCCACCATCTGTAGATGAAAGGGGAAACTAAATCATGAAACTGGAATAAAAAAAAAAATCCACTACTGTAAAAAAAAAGATTTCCTTCTTTTTTAGTAAGGGGGTCAGCCGCATACGTAAAGTCCTGCTTCAGAGGGAGCTCTATATCTCTTTTTTCGGGGTACAGGTCGACTTGGCTCAAATAACGGATAATTTGCTCACTTAAACTTTTGAAGTTTGCTCATATTTTGTATTTATTCTTTTAGTTTTGAAATTTTTATTCCTATTCTTACAATATTAAGGGGTATGCCTACACCTGTTACCCGTAATTACTGAGATACTTACATTGTTAACATTTTAGTAAATGTTTAAATTTTAATATAGTAACAAGTTTGTAAAAAAATTTGCAAATATACCAATTTTATGATTATTATGATACATAATTTATGAAATATGAAAATAATTTAATGCCTGTTTAAAATCGCCCATTGGGATGGTACAAAAAGGTATTAAATTTTAATATAATTTTAAAAATATCCTCCTGCCATCATCATCCACTGAAAACCATTATTACCTTTTGATGAGAAAGAAAATACCCTTACAAATTGACCAGATCAAATTTGGGGAATTCAAATTAAATGAATTGATTTAAGATATTATTCCTCCATTGGATGGGAGCTATAGATTGTGAATTCAAATTAGGATATATTTGGATTGCGATAACAAGGGTGTGTAATGGGAAGGGAATATAAGTATCACTTCCTCATACGACTTTTGAAATTGAAGTGACTATTTAACTGCCTCTAATAGCTTTAACAACTTTATTATTATTATTTATATTTTTAATCAATTTTCTTTTATTTTATATTAAAAAGCTTATTTTACTTACATTATTACTCACTATACTTTTTCATTATACCCTCTTACCATTATACTTTATACAAATTCCAAATAGACCCTTAACTAAGATCAAAATTGGGCAACGTAATTTTGAAAAAAAATATTTTTTCTTCTATTAAAAATTAGGAGCATTTGTAGGTATACTTACACCCTTATCCATAATCACAGATATACTTACATTTTTTAAATTTAAAAAAACACTAACATTTTTTAAATTTAAAAAAACACACCTCCTTGCATAATCTAGAAGTCGTGAACAAAATTCAATGCCTATTTTTTACTATCACGACTAATAAAAACAGTCTAAGATAAGCTTTGAATTTTTGCATATTTTATAAGTTATACATCATAATAGTTACAAAATGGGTTTATTTATAAATTTGTTATAAATTATTTACTAAATGTGAAAAAATATAAATTTATCTTCAATTACTTGTAAAAGGTTTAGGTGCGACTGCTAATGCCCCTCAAATTTAATAGGAATATTCTAACGACAATATTCTACCAGCCATCTCAAGACTAAAGCTTATAAATTTATGTTAATTGCGATGTATGATTATGTTAAGGTGTTGGAGCCAAAATGTGTCTTTGGAGAATGGGAAATATTGGCTGTGGAGTTGGAGGGCAGCCTTGTTATTTCTTTAGTGGCCCTCGGTCATTGCATGGATGGGTGTAATGGATGTATCAAGAAGATTTCGGTTCAATTAAAGAGAATATAAAATCTTTGCTTACAATTCAAGAATAAGACATTGCTCAAAGAAACCGTTGGATCGGAGTCATAAAAAAGCAGATCGAACCGGTCAAAACCGGTGCCCTTACCGCTCCGTTTCAGTCCGGTTCTGAGTTTGCATTCGTAGCCTGGGTGAACAGGGAGAACCAGCGGTCAAAGAAGATTTCTAGCTGGACGGTTTAACCAGCTAAAAGAATGGAAAGTATTTTAGTTGTCACTGTTGTCATTTTGAGTGTAGGATTTTATTTATATGAGAGTATATATCTAATTGATAGTAGATATCATATTTTGAGTGCTTAAATTTATGATTACTTTTGTCTAAGTTATAGATCATTAAATTATACATATGTTTGAAAAAAATGCTATTCATTAAAGTATATGTTTATCATAAAAATAA
Source organism: Pouteria campechiana (assembly GCA_036873735.1). Taxonomy (NCBI): domain Eukaryota; kingdom Viridiplantae; phylum Streptophyta; class Magnoliopsida; order Ericales; family Sapotaceae; genus Pouteria; species Pouteria campechiana. Next base: position 13,969 of record JAYJMB010008225.1, read on the forward strand.
AAATTTTAAATTGTTATCATAAGATAATGTATTTGAAAAAAGATTTTCATATTTTTCATGACATGAATTATTAGATTTAACATCCCACAAATATTTAGTAATTATTAATTTAAATAAGATAAATTTCATGTATTTTTTAATATTTTTAATGAAAATATTAACTATTATTTTATACATATCTAATCATATTTAATAGGGTTTAATGAGGTTTGATGGACTTTAATGTCAATTAATAGCATCTAACAGGCTTTTGTATTGAACTTTAACAAGATATAATAGGCTTTAACAGCGTTTAATGGAAATTAATGAGCTTTGGACTCATAGTTAAAATAGGCTTAATATATATAATAATCTATTACTATGATCATACTAACTAAAAATTTAAGATAATCATTATTCTAAACTAATATGCATAGCTAAGTAGTTGTGCACAATATTAGTTGATAAAAAACTTATTAAGCTAACTTAAATATAGGTTGTTTCTTTTCAATGGGTTTTATATCCATTAATGTTGTTTAACCATATTTAATATATTTTAATGCACTTTAACATTACTTAACAAACTTTAACAAGATTTAGCAAACTTGTTTAATGAGTTTTAATAAAAATTAATGGACTCTAATAACTTTTAATAAACATTTAATAGAGGTAAATGGGCTCTAAGTCCAAATAAATATAAAAATTTATTTAAGTCAATTCTAATAACTAAAATTTATATTTAATCAAAATTTTTATCTCAATATTCATTTTCAAATAATTATATATAATATTTACAAATAATAGTTGACGGAAATGATACTTGAATCTTTTTAATAATTTTTAATAGAGTTTAATGGGCTTTAATGCAGTTTAACTTTAGTTAATATGATCTAATTAAATCTAAAGAGAGTATATGGGCCTTTACAAAATATATGAGGGTTTATGGTACTGGACTTTAATATAAATGAATGTCTGTCAACGATGTTTAATGGAAGTTAATGGGATTTAACATAATCTAATGTGGTTTTATAGTGGTTAATGGGCTCTAACAGAAACTATGGATGTGAGCTTTAAATAAGTTAATGGTGTTTCATGGCGACTAACAGAATCTAATTACGTTGGGTAATTTCAAGGCCCAATTTGAGACTTGAATCTAATAAGGTTTAATGTTGGGTAATTTCAAGGACTATTTGAGAGCTAAGATTAATAAATAGCAGGTGGATGTCTAAATACCTATTTGGCTTGGCAGTGAAATTTAAGTATTTTATTAAAGCGCATTTATTTACAAAGCTTTTTCTAAAACCTTCGAATCGGAGCTTCGATGTTAAAGCCATATTTCGGCTTTTAATAAACTTCGATGCTCATAAAGCGCTTTCTCTCTTTCAAGCCAAATAGACACACTTTTGACATTTTGACATGAAAAAGCGCTTTGGAGCTCCCAAAACGCGCGGCCAAATAGACGCTTTAGGCGAAGGAATTTGCCTAAACGGCCTCCTTGGAGAAAGGCCTTTAGGAGTAGTTAGGTTGAGCAGCTGATTGCGATTGGAGATGAGACTGCAACATTGTTTTGATACACACTTGACTCGGCAGATAGATTTCTTGGGCAAGCGGCGTAGTATTTCCTCTAAAATCTCTTCAAGAATTTGGGTCTCACCCATCCTCGCTCTCTTTGTAACGGAGAAAGAAATCTCCATTCCTCTCTCTCTCTCTCTCTCTCTCTCTCTCTAATCAAGCAAAAGAGAAGGAAAAAAAAATAAAACAAGAAAAAAGCCTGGTTCACTCGCTCTCTCCCTCGAATTGGAGATGTGTCCTGGCCAACGACGATTTTAATAGCTTAAGTAAAAATTTTCGGTAGTTGACTCTTATTAAAATACATGCACGACGCAAAATTCGTTGGAGTCGTTTATTCAATCTAAATTACGGAAGATCAAAAACAAAAATCTGTTACAAATAATTATAAGTAAAATTTAATTTTAGATGGTCTAGAAAACGTAAAATAAATATTAAAATACATTTTCAAATAAACTTGGGTACATGAGTATCATATGATTCCATTTTATTTAAATATCAATATGTAGAATTTTCTATCTAATTTATAGATTTGATTAAAATGCAAATTATATTATACCTAAAATAAAATTCTACATTTACTAATAATTTAGATTCTCTTTACTTATTAATCATTTTAGCTTAAATAGAAAGTTAGTAGTTATGATTTTTCTTATAAATGCTTTAATATAGAAACAAAAAGTGAATTTATTTATAATTTAGATTTTAGTTATACTTGTTGCTTGAGTTCATACTTAGGTGAAATAATATATTATAATTTTACATTTTAGTAGGTTGAATAAAGACAATATTTATACATTTTATAATAAAAAGATGTGAAATAATGATTGAAAATATTGTTAATAACGAAGAAAAGAAGTATTTTTAGGTAGTTAATATATCAAATCAAATCAAAAGATGTGTAAAAAAAGGTGGAAAGGTTTTGTCAAGATACAAAAAGTTTTGATCAAGATAATTTTTTTATACCTTGAGTAAATAAATAATTTTAAGTATAATAATTGGCTTGGATTTTATATAAACAAGAGTAAATTGGGAAGAACCGGTTCCTTACAGGTATTTTTCTCCAAGATTTTATCCAGCAAAACACTAGGGTAAGTAACAGGAAGTATCTTATTCTCCGATATTGCAGTATGGGGTCTCAATAGTTAAGTGGGGATTATATGGGTTTATTTCATCCCATTAATTACTATTCAGTGATCTAATTAACTTGATTATCTCTGGTTTTTATTTATCTCTGGCCAGAATAAAGGCAAGCATTTCTTATGCCACTTAACTTGATTTAGGGGGGATTACAACAGCTCAGACCGCTGAAAATGTGATGTATGAGTATGATGCACTTAGGAGTGCATATGAAAAGGGTATAGCTGAGATGGAATAACGGTAGACATGTTGTACTTCACTATTGTCATGGTTTGGACATCCAACCAAATCATAAGTTCGATAATTAAACTAATTCCATGGTCTACTGCTCTATGGTGTAGTATCCAACGGCTAAGATCTAATACAAATTGATCCTCCATTGTGATTGGTCAAACATATGTTGATAGAAGATGAATTATCAAGAAGTCAAGACCTTGATGAATGGTCAAGATCAACTAGATAGCCCAGGCTGGATGAATTAAAAAAGGGGTTTCAATTGCATTGTTTATTTAAGAGCTTTCATAAATGTTTCTCTACATTCTTTACATGGGGAGCTTTTTGATGGGCAGTTAAGCCTCTGTTATGTGATGTGGCAATTACCAAGATATCCCCATGTAAAGAATGTAGAGAAACATTTATGAAAGCTCGTAAATAAACAGAGCTATATACATGCAAAGATTTTACCATGCTTTTGAATCAAAGAACATGCAAGCTTTCTTATGGAAAAGTGTGTTCCACTGACATTATTGTCATTCTCATGTTTCAATTGAGAATAGAATGCCATTAATATTAACATGATTTTAAGTTTGCATAAAGTTCAGTAATAACTGTGAGATAAATCCATGATATGAAAACTGAAAACACATGCCAGAGAATATGGAATCGTCATCATAGCTGACGGTAAACTCTGTTCCTTTGCTCAATCAATTATACTCTTCCAAAAGAACTCAGCCCAAAAGATAATGTAATGGTGGCTAAAATAAGACAATCATGCTTCATTCATGAGTGGAATTGAAAATAATTGTAGCTATATGGAGTTGGAAACAACCGCTTAAAATTTTAACTTTCAGTTTCTATACTGCATTCCCAAATTAACAGTTAAATATGGGCATGTATCTACTAAAGAAAATTTAAAAAAGCAATGCAACTAAATCTCTCTCATTTTTAGCCTACAACTGGGAACTCTGACCAATGAAGTCTGGCATAAATTTTGCCGCGCCTGCCTTTATTCTGGCCACAGGATTGTAGGAAATATACCTTTGCACTGCATATACAGCATGTCAAAGCAAAAGGTGCACAGGGAAGACACTATGCTTGAGCTGCCACTTACAGCACTGGTGACTAGAAACGCAGTTCTGCTCTTCCATGTGGAGGACCATTGACTCAGCAATAGCCAAGGCACCCCTTCAAATCACCAAATGCAACTAACCCAATCACATATATTGTTGCAAGTTCTAAGACTTGGCAATTCAATGACCTTACAAAACTCAATTTGGAAATGGTCATTTAAGTGAATTCAATATCTAGATCCACAACCATCATCATATGCATTTGTGAATCATGCAGACCAGGATAAGAGAAGCCGTTTGAAGGGTAGTGCAGTTCAAAGGTGATCAATCATGATTCGTCCATGCTCCAAATATTGGGAGAGTGACAGCTTATGTGCCAACTAAATCTGGTGAATTGATGTTTTTAAAAAATAATGATGTTTTATAAAACTAAGAATTTGGTGCAAACATTCACTAGTTTAAAGCTGAAAATGTGATAACCAAACAGGTTCTTCATCATTTTTTAACAGTCCCCATACTAATCTCATCAAGATGAACTTCAAGATGATGGTTGTTCTATGCACTTGAGATTTGCAGGCAGCGAGCCAAAGAAGTCATTTTAAATGTAAAATATTAAATATTTCAAAACACCATTCTATTAAGCTGCTCCCTCCACACTAAAAACTGCTACAAATATGACAAATACATTGGCTTCAATCATAGTCACGTATGTGAGAAATGCTAAATTCATGTAATTGATTATCTTGGTTACTTTTGAGGCAAGAAATCTACCCATTATCCTGTTTCATATGCTTATGAAACAATGAGATTGTCCTCTTCTTAAGAAAAAGATAGAAAAGTATGAAACAGATTTGGATATGGTTTTAACCTCACTCAAGCCATCTAGTCTTCAAAATTATTTAGAGAAACGAATGATTTTTAAGTTCTCTAAAAAATTGGAAGATGCGTGGTAGTGGGAATGATGAATGTTGGTAGTTCCACATTTTCCTTTAAATTTTCTGATGCTCTCAGGAAGAACAACTGAAGAAGAAAAGTATCAGGGCTAAGCATAATTCACATCTAGATTTCGTGGTGCTGAATTCTATCAAATGCACTTGTGTAATTGGCGTGTGCATCACACATGGCATCACTTGAGTTATAAAGTTAGAGGCTTTTCATTATTTATTGCTAATATGTATATAAGACCTTTTACGCTTTACATGATTGACATTATTTTCTGGAATCCATGTACATGTCATGACTAATATGACTGATGCAGAGCACATATGTTTTGAGGCTGCATTTTGAGCTTCAATATGTCTAACCCTGCAAAAGCTTCAACAAAAATATTAGGCATATAACGAGTGGATCTTATCAAATGACATCAATCACATAAGATGCAAAAATGCCTAATATATGTCAAAACGTATTGCTTTTATTTTTCTTTCAATATTTCAAATGGCAATTCCTAAGTTGTTGTCTATGTAATGGAACCCTCTTCCCTTTAACAATTTAACAAGACAGAGAATTGCATTGAGATTTGTAGGGGGGGGGGGGGGAATACAAAAGAGAAAGTAGCAATTAGAAAAGATTTTAAAAAACAAAACGATATAAGAAAGAAAATTAAATGAGATCCATGTGAAATCATGGAAGGAGGGCTTTACGAAATGGCAAAAGACACGTCGAGATGCAAAGACGCCATTGGAGCCATTGATGATGGCCGGAGATGGAAGGGAGGACGGATTTGGGAAGAAACCACACTGTCGGCTCTATTTAGACGGGGTTAATAGGTGTCGTCAATTATCCTTTACCACCAGAGGGCTTTTCTTCTTCTCGTTGGTGTCACCTTGTTGCTGGTGATTGGTTTTAGATTGTTGCCAGTGATGGGTCAAAAACTCTAATGGGTGTCAAGATTAAGTGCTACTAGATGGAGAAAATACATTGAAGAAGGGTTTTCTTCCTGTTGTTATACTCACTGTCTTCAATTTAGGATGCAATAGAGATAGATTTTAGTTTTGGTGTGTTGGCTGGTCAAATGAAGGTTGGGATTTGGGAAAAATATGGAGAAAATGCTAGTAGGCACGAAAGGGCGTGGGTTAGACATGCAACAAGACCCCTCTACTCGCACGCAAGGGTTTACATTTTTCCCTATGACTGATTGATTGCAAATCCACCGCATGATTGATTTTCAATGGTCCTGATTTAGGTTCTATTTTAATTAAAATAGAACGCATTCTATTGGATCTGGCCCCTAAAAGAATAAAGGGTAAAATCTCACAACTTGAAAATAGAACGGTCACTTGACCTTCTTCCTTCTCACTCTCACTGCCCCTTAACAAAATCCTAGCATTCCCTCCTCTCTTGCTGCCACCACAGTGGAATAGCAATAATACTGGTCAGTTCATTAGAGATCAAGGAATTATCATCTAAAATGCATTCCTTCATATTCGATGGTAGAAAACCCATTTCTGGCAAATAAAACTGATTAATGACGGCCTGATTTTTTTGAGAAATCTGAGAAAGGGAAAATCCCTTTGTTGTGGATTTGAGAAGCAGTAAGATTGAAAAGGACCATTGCCACAAACAACCACTGGAGACGATAAGCCGACAGACAGCCTTTTACAAAAGTTCCCTAGTTTTAAAATGTATTGACCAGCTATTTTCAAAAATTTCAAATTCTTAAAAAGTAAACTGAGGGAAGGTTATGTAACCAATTCCTTCACAAATGTCATGTTATACCTAAAATTACATTAACTAGTACTAACTTATGCCTCTATCAAAAGAGCCCCTTTAACAAAAGGAGCATTTCAAATGTATGGTGGCTTCTTTTTAACATTAATTAAGGATTAGAAAGGTGTTTTAGCTTGTGAAATTTCAACAAATCACTTCTCTCAACAATTGAAAAATAAATGCAACAAGTGAATGCATTGAAAAAAATGCCTTGATGTTAATATTTAAAATGCATTGACCTGCTGTTTTCATTGAATAAATGATGTGACACTTCCATTTTAAGTCTGTTTGTTGTTGAAGTGGATTTGGATGCCTACATGAATTCATGCCTACATGAATTCTGCTATGTCATTCTGAACTATCAATGAAATAATTTAGATTCAACCAGTTATTGTATTGCCTTTTTCCTTCTTTATGTTTTTATTTTCTTGGTTTTGAGTTGCATTAAAGTCCCAAGGCACATGTTAAGCCTGTTTGGGAAACTTCAAAATTTAAGATCATGAATAGGTATTCAATTCCTAGACAGATCTTCTGTAAACAACAACGCAAGTTGTTTAGCTGCTTGTTCCCTACCAGGATTAGACCTGGTTGTTCTCTATAATGGCATTGATATCATTTACATATTCTTGTAACTTTTTTGCCACATCTACTGCGTTGGAATAGTTCAGATGCAGAAGACAATTCAGACTCAACCAGTTATTGCATTGCCTTTTTCCTTGTTTATTTTCTTTTTTTTTTTCTTGGTTCTGAGTTAGTTGGTAGAAATTGCTCATTGACTATCTCTCAACAGTTGAAAAATAAAAGCAACAGGTGAATGCATTGAAAAAAATGACTTGATGTTAATATTTAGAATGCATTGACCTACCATTTTCATTGAATTTGGCTTCAATTTTAAATCTTTTTGTTGTTGAAGTGGATTTGGAATATGATGATCAATTCAAAATAATGGTGATGGTTATATCATTTCTTCATTAGATGTTTATGCCAGAAATCACAACGACACAAAATTCAACCTGTTTAGCTGCTCATTCCCTGCTAGGATTAGACCTCGTTGTTCTATTCTCTTTGTTTCATGTTCAACAAGGGAACTAAACAAATGAAAGCAAATTCTAAAGATAGACTTCTTTGGTCTCTGAGATTCTCTTTCTGGTAAAGATAAAAAAAGGACCACCAAAATGTGGAGCTATTTACTGTTTCTAAGAGGAAAAGGATGAACATACCTACCCCTCAAATTTTCCATCTGACATAGGCCCTCGTGTGTCCAACTTCTCTGTGTTGGCATTGATATCATCTACATAGTCTTGTAACTTTTTTACCACATCTGCTGTGATAGAATAGTTTGGATGCAGAAGACAATTCAAATTCAACCAGTTATTACATTGCCTTTTTCTTTGTTTATTTTTTTTCTTGGTTTTGAGTTAATTTGTAGAAATTACTCATTGACTATGATCTCAACAGTTGAAAAGTAAAAGCAATAGGTGAATGCATTGAAATAAATGCCTTGATGTTAATATTTAGAATACATTGATCTGCTGTTTTCATTGAATAAATGATGTGCCGCTTCCATTTTAAACCTTTTTGTAAGTTGAAGTGGATTTGGAATGTGATTAGTTGCTGACCTCTTCCATTTTCACTCTAGCATGCTTATATGAATGGTCTAGATAGTTCTGGGCATGATTTTTGATAAATCCTAATATTATTATTGCAGTTATTCAGTTTGATACAGATGCCGAGAAGAAACCTTGTAAGCTCAAAGTTGATAATTATTATTTTATATTGTATTAACAGATATTTAATTAAATTGACTAACCCTTTTTTTTTGCAAATAAAAGTCAGAGAACATGTCCAAATTAACTAGAGACCCTCCAACAAAATTTTGGATGTTATTAACAATACATGTTTTTCTAGGTTCGTAAATATTGCTCATTATGAGCATAATCTTAGTATTATAGAAGCTTTTTTGAAAGCTTATGATAAGAATTCAAATTATTTTTTGTTTAATCATTTTAGATTGTATTTAGGTTTCGAAGATGTTTTACATATTATGGCTTGCCAATTGATGGCAAGCCAATTTTAGTTAGGGAAGATAATCCCGCAGATATATGTATGAGATGTTTAGGCCATAACCTACGTGAATAGGGGAAAAATGGGGGTTTTATTGGGTCTATTAGTTTGTCTACACTTAAAAGACAATTTGAAAATCCCTCCGATGTTTTCAAGGGTCAAGTGCTCGATTAGAATGTTTGAGCATATATTTTTTATCTTTTAGGTTGTTTTATTTTTCCATCTTCTACAGGAAAAATACTGTTCTTGTATTTTTGTTAAAAATTTTGGAAGAAATTCCAAAAATTAATAACTATGCATGGGGAGTTGCCCTGCTTGCTCAATTTCATTATGAAGCAGGAAAATGGAATAAAAAAAGCTCATTTGTGTTTGTGGGTTGTGATTTGGTTCTTGAGGTAAAATTTATTGTTTAAACTATGTTTTTATGGTTGATTTTCTTTTTAAATTTTAAAGTTGTTTTATGATTGAGTTTCTTTTTCATTGTTATAGATTTTTGCAAAGCTATGAGTCCCACTTCTTTTCGATGGAGCTACTCGACTTGCTTCACCCTCTATTGTTACTTGGTCAAATTTTTTGAAGACAAATAACTTTAGCCACCATTCTGGCAAAGATTGTAGATATTATAATAAAGAACTCAAAAGCAACAGAAGAAGAAAATGATATTTTTTAATATAATAATACTTATGTTCCTAATATGTTTAAATGTTTTACATTTTGCAGATAGTCTTACAACCATATAATGAGTTGGAAAATTCTCAAGATATCCAAACTCAATTATTTGTTGCTAAGTCAAAGACTCAATTGATTTTTATGAATATAATTGTGCATCATCGTCCAAATTGTTGCATAAAACAATTTAGGTTGGAGAACTGTGGAACTTCCTGTTGCACCACTTGAGACAAAAATGGCTTAGAGAAATGACCATTAAAATTCACAGAAGTTGTTGCTAGATAAAAGAGCCTATAAGACGGCTAAAAGAGTATGGAAAAACAAGCTTTCCTTAGGTAAAATCATTTTTTTACTATGTGACATTTAGCAACCTCCTTTGCCAACCTCGGTTAACTGGGGCTCATATTATTATTTTATTAGTATTATTATCATTATTCAACTAGTTAGCAACTTGCTTGTCCAACCTTTGTTTAATCCAAAACCCAATCCTTTACAAGGACACTTTATATGTCCACCTTGTAGGTTATACTATTTTTAAATTGACACTATGATTGAAATGAATGACTGCATGAATTGTGTGATTAATATACCATTGACATGCACTAATTATGTGATTAATTGTTTGTGTTTGATTAACTTCCATCCAATTAGTGGTGCCAGAACTATAGGTAGAGTAGGAGAGACAAGATTCGTCTGAATATATGGATAATCATAATACAGGTTACAAGAATTATTTTCAATAACCATTTTTAAATTGAACAAACCATGCCTAATAGATTCATTGGCGTGATTAATATTCTCAGCCAATGACCCTAATGCGCTAGATGCATTAAACACTAAATTTTCAATTATATAATTATAACATGAAGCCTGGATCTATACCTATCACACTGGTTTATAGAATCTACTATAAAGTAATGACTACATTCTTAGATTCAACAGCCCTTTATCAATCAAAACCAGGAGAAACTATTCTCTTCCACATAGACTCGACCAAATCCAAAATAAAAATTCCAAGAACAATTAAATGGTTAGAAGTTAGGATTTTGTTGCCTGAGAAAGAGGGGGGCTTGCTCATTTCGTAACCTTGTTTGGTTCAGGATTTTGTTGTTTGAGAAAGAGGGTCTAGCTACCTCTAAATTTTCTATTTAGGACTAAAGCAACGAGCATACTCTACACTGTTTATGAACAAATAATATAATTGAAAAGATAATCTGCAGTTGCCTAAAGATACTTGGAACCCTAAATGCCTACCTTATGTCTTTATAAATATTATCTAAACCTGCATGCATCCATCTTCTTTATATCCAAAATTGCAGAGACGGAGTAGCAGGCACAAAAATAGGAGGCGAATGAGCATTATACAAGTAAAACATAGTCCTAGTCACTGTCCAAAATAGTCTCTTATGTAACAACATAAACAACATCTACTATTGACTACACGTGAAAAGATTTGAACAAACAAAAGATAAATTTGAAAAAAATCAATCTCCAACCCAAATAGTTACCTTAATAAAATCATCCAAGTAAAAGTTCAAAAATGGTATATTGATATCCATTTAAAAATTGTAGAATCATTTCATCTAAAAACCATTGCTTTAGTAGATATAGGTGCAGACTCAAATTGCATTCAGGGCTGATTCCAACTGCCTATTATGAACCTACTAAAGAATCCCTAAAAGGATCAAGAGGACAACCTCTCTATGTCCAACACAAACTGTCTGACATTGAATGCTTATTCGACATGCTAACAATTAAAACTCCATTTATCCCTGTTAAAAATCTTCACAATGAAGTGATCTTGGAACCCCATTCATCAACCAAATAAAACCCTTCATGGTTATTGAAGAAGTAGTAACCTTCCCCACTTTTAATAAATCAATTGACTTAAATTTCATTGAAAAACCAAAGTATAAATCAATTAGGGAAACATCTTTTAGAAATCTTTTAATTAACAAAGAAAAATATCTAAATTTTTTTAAAATGATTTAGAAACTAAAAGACTAGAGGATCAACTCCCCCAACCAGAAATTAAAAATAAAATAAAATATTATGAAACCAAATTTCTTAATCTTGTTTGTGCAAAAATCCCGCATACATTTTGGAATTGAAAACAGCATTTGGTAAGTCTCCCATACAAGAAAGGCTTTAGTGAAGTTCTCACTAAAGCTCAGCCCATTCAAATGAATCATGAATTTTTGATTCATTGCCAAAAGGAAATCATAGACCTTAAGCAAAAAGGGCTAATATGTGATTCAAAATGTCCATAGTCTTGTGCTGTATTCTATGTTCAGAAAGCCTCTGAAATAGAATGTAGTGTCCCAAGACTATTAATAAATTACAAGCTGCTAAACAAATCTATGAAATGGATAAGATATCTAATGCCTAACGAAAGAGATCTCTTGCATGATCTCACCGGTGCTAAAATCTTTTCCAAATTTGACATGAAATCTGGATTCTGGTAGGTTCAAATTTCAGAAAAGAATAGGTAAAAAACTGCATTTACTGTTCCATTTGGTCAATACGAATGGAATGTTATGCCATTTGGTCAATGCTCCTTTTGAATTTCAAAAAATTATGAATGACATTTTTAACCAATTTATGTCCTTCTCTATTAGCTATATTGATGATGTTTTAGTGTTTAGTAAGTCTCTTTATGAACACTTTAAACATCTTAACTCAACCTTTGGCAGTTTGTCTGAAATAGATTAGTATTTCTAAAACCAAATATATTCTTTGTCAACTTAAAATAAGATCTCTAGGTCATGAAATCTATAACAACACGCTCAAACCAATACAAAGAAGCCTAGAATTTACAAAAAAATTTCAGATAAAATCATAGATAAGAATTAACTTCAAAGATTCTTAGGAGCTTTTCTGATTCCTATAAACATATAAAAATCTTAGCCAAACCTCTTTACAAAAGACTAAGAAAAAATTCAGTTCCTTAGACAGATGAGCATACAATTATTGTCTAACGAATCAAATACGAAGTTAAGAGTCTGCCACTCTTACATATTGCAGACCCAAGTCTTCCAAAAATTGTAGAAACTGATGCCTCTGATATAGGTTACAGTGGTATCCTTAAGCAAAAATCTAAAAATGGTCAGGAATAATTAATTCAGTATCATTCCGGAGCTTGAAATGACACCCAAATCAAATCCTCAACCATCCAGAAGGAAGTCTTGAGCATCATTAAATGTATTCAAAAATTTCAATATAATTTATTAAATAAACAATTTTTACTTCGAATTGATTGCTAATCAGCCAAAAGTATTTTAGAAAAAGATATCAAAAACTTTGTAGCCAAACAAATTTTTGCCAGAGGCAAGCATTAATATTTGATTTCAAAATAGAATTTATCCCAGGGAATTCCGATAACCTTGCTGATTTTCTTACTTGTGAATTTCTATAGGGTTTTTAACAAAACACCATCAACCATGGCTACGAAGCCAGCCAAATCGAAAAAGCCCCTAAATCGGGTCCATGGCCTAAAGGATTATGAGATGCCTCTAACATCTCAAAACTAATCAAGGCCTTAGACTCATTCTTTGGCCAAACCAATCACTCTTTCATCACCATCATGGGTTTCGATAATCGAAACAGATGACCAGGAAGCCCAGTCTCAGAAAAAGGCCCAAAAGTCCAAAGCCTCTTCTTCTTAATCAACTCAACTCAAATAAGTAAATCTATAATCCTTGAGCTCATAAAGCTTAATCCATAGCTCAAAGATACTGAGCCGATCAAGTCTATGATTGACAAGATCAAATGCAAGGTCCAAACCCATTTCCAATTAATCAAATAGGTAACTCTGGCCCAACTTCAATCAATAACCCCAACCATAATCAGCTCGGCTTCAAAATCAAAGTAGTGACATCCCCTACTATCCTTAGCTAAAGTGGACCAAAGGTAAAATCTAAATATTTTACCAAAAAAAATGACATGTAGTCAATCTTATTATTAGAACTAGAATTTGATTCCTCTCTGGATCCAGATGTAGTGGCAAATTCAATCTTCCCAGAATTATACCGAAAATCCACCTCTTGATATTTTAAAAACTCAAAAATTTTATGAATTCATTCTAGTGGATACCAAATCTGTTGAAATTAAGCAGTATAATAAGGATGATAATGATGTAGTCACTTATTCAACTTGCAAAATTTGTAAAAATCATGATAAAATAAAGTTAGAATCGACTATTACAGATGGTGTCGACACTTCTTTTAACTGTTCATATTGTAGCCCCTTTTATTGTTCATATTGTAGCCCCTTTTACATGTCAAGATTGTATGGTGCTGACAGGCATCTGTAATAGTCAATTGTAACTTTATTTCATCTGTAAAATATGGTGCGCTCCTCTCTCTCAAAGGGAGTAGAAATCTTCAGTAAGAAATTCTCTCTTCGAAATTTCTTCCTTCTTTCCTTGCTCGATAAATCCCTCTTCTATACTCTATTGAATTTTTGGGTCTGTGCCATTTTGGAAGATATCTGAAATTTTGACAACGAAGTTTGTGTTGCGAAAGAAGCTCCCATATCAAAATTGTTAGCCAAGCGTGGTTGACAAGGTATGTGTTTTATCATATAATTTTCATATGAGAAAAATATTTTTAAATACTTAAAAGCATGAACCCACAATTACAAGTCCTTCGAGATGAATTAAAAAATTTCAGGAAGAGACAGGAAGTAATTGAATACAATATTCAAGGTATTTTTGAACATTTTGAAGAAGAAAATCCTGAAGCTAGAATGACTGTCGCTTTATTCTAAAGGAACCTCAGATACATAAAGCGAGCAATTAAGAAAAAGGAAGACGAAATAATAGCTATGGCCTTATAGCTATGAATCATCTATAAAAGTCTTTTTTAGATCTTAAAAATGCATAGTAATTGTTTGAAGAAATTAAGATTAGAGAAAAGAGACTTAGAGCTATAGAAAGATACTTGACCGATTCAGCGAACGTGCTGGGTTACACTAAAGAAGAAATCAATCGACTTATTTTCGATGCTATTGCAAGAGTAAGAGACACCTTGAACAAAATATCTCTTAGAATTACAATAGAGGAAGAAGTCGAAAAGTAAGAAGCACTTGCTGAATAACGAGAGCTGAAAGCTCAGATTCAGTTTGCGGAAATGAGAAGGTAAGGTAAAAAGCCAATCAAGGTAATTTCTACCTCTTTCTCAATGACGTCGAGTGTTTCTGATAATGATTAAAACCACGAAAATTCTGGATCATATTTAAAAATTACCCCTGAAATTATTGAAATCACTATCCACACTTCTACACCGCTGTGGCACTATGCAACTAGTATCAGAGCCTAGTTTCTTACTATAGGCTTTGATAAACAGCGACAGAGCTTAAACCGTAAGGTTAGAAAAAGCTTGGTGTACCTTAAGTCAGCAAGATGGCTGAACCAGGAAAAGGTAATTAGAAAGATCAAGGCTAAGGATCGTCTAATGCGAGTAGCATTAGAAACTGGCTAGAAATATCAGTTCTCACAGGACTTTCTAAAAGGTCTGCTTCTTCTCAATCAAAAAGAGAAGAAGGGGATGTCTTCAGAACCCCAAGGTATGAGTATCAGGAAGAAGATTATCGAGACCCTATTGGACTTCTCTCAAGAGTTAGGAATGCTGAGAAAGATATCCAGCAAAGCCTAGAGCGAGAAAAGTGGACTATGGATGATGTGCTTCAGGTTTAGGAAGAACTCAATAAAAGGCTAAACGAAGTAGAAGAGACCCTTAGGCAAAAGGCCAGAAGGGCAGAGTCCTCAAAAAACCTAGATGAAAGGTTAAGGTTTTTAGGAGGAGGCTCAGGAATGAGCATAGAACAAGCTTACAAGAGATTTGCCACAGAAATGGGAATTGAACCATTAGAAAGATGATCGAACAATCTCCAAAGCTTGAGAAGTCTAGCTCACCAACCGGGAGAATCACATAAGCTGGGATATCTTTGGAAAATCCCTTATAGGTTTATTCCAAAGGATGGAAAAATGGAACGAGTATCTCTACAAGGAGCGTATTTAAATATAAATAGTCAAAGAGATACAAAAATGACAATAGAAGCTTGGGCAAACCAAACGAGGATCAACTTCCTTGGATAAAGAGACTGGACTGTAGAAAAGGCACGCATATACCTAGCATCCAGTTTGCAGGGAATAGCTCAACAGTTTTGGGACGAGTTGAGTAGAGATCTTCCATCAATTAGGTGATTAAAGAAAATACCCAGAATCCAGAAGAAGTAATTCCTAATTTTGTTAATATCGTAAAAAGGGAATTCTCCGGAACCACCATCATGGATGCAGATGAATATCAAAGGCAGAAAATGAGAGCAGCCTTAGTAAAATTGCAAATTTGTGATATGTGCCAATTCGAGGAATATTTCTGTGAATTTAAAGAGAGGTATTGCCAGTTGAGCTTTGAAGACCAGAAATACGCATTGAGCATGTTTTGGGATAAACTTCCAGGAAAATGAGAAGTTGTAGCCCAAAGAACCTTAGAACAACGTATGCTATCGTACAACTAATGGACAAGTTACAAGCTTTATTAAAGCCAAAAGTAACATAACTAGCTAGAAGGAATCTCTTAATGGGTTGCAGCCATGTGTAGTTAGTGTTGTGTTAGTTTTTAGAGCCAGCTGTATCAAGATCCATGAGAGTGTCGATCATAGCGGTTGGTCTTTGATTAATGATTCACTCCAAATTTGGCCACTGGCGCTTGATGTGAAGAGGAGTTTGACGAAGTCTTCATCTTTTTAATAAGCTTACAACTTCAGACTGATAAGCTTCTGCTAGCAATTTTGGATTTGTCAAGTATTTGTTTGGTATGATAGCTAGGATATGTTCTGATGATGCGTCATAACCAGTCAGAGAGATGATGTCTGGGTTGTCTCGAGCATCCTCAGCGTGAAAAATTGTAGTAATGATTCTTATACATGCAGCTGAAAGAGGTTGCTTTCTAAATCATTCCTAATCATTCTCTTTTCAAAGTGATGAAGAGTCAAATTGAGGCTGGAGTTCTTCTCCTGGAGATAAGACCCAAACTTGAAAACTTGGACATTCCGGGTCTGTCTTTAATGCCTTCCAGAATGAGGATGAAATTCCTAATCCAGTAACCTTCTTATGTCCATAACCAAGCAATAATAACAGATATCGAATAGTTTCTGGTACTTTGGCAAGTTGGACCTGATTACTCTTATCTATGCAAAGATAGTCAACATATCATATTCTAAATACTTCTTCCCAATTGGAAGAATTAAACGAGTTTCTTGTGATCCTGACCTCGGTATTCCTCCCACATTGTAAGTGCAATTTTTCCATTGTGAGAAGGATTCGATCACTACTTGTTCCAAGGTTAAAAGAGTTTTAGAGGTCACCTCTTTAACCTTTTCTTGGACTAGTTCCTGAACCAAAGAATGCTTTGTATGATGGTTTGCTAGTTCCTTTATAAGATTTAAAACCTGAGAAAATTATCCTTGAGCTATTTTTCTTAACTCATAATTTTCTTGTTCTAATCTTACCAGCATATCTCCTATTCCTAAAGCTGCAACGAAGGCCTATTGCAATGCTGGTTTATCTAAATAGTGATATCTTTTGACCACTTCTGCAAAAACGAGTTCCATTAATTCCTTTGCTTGGTCACTGAGTTTCCGAGAAACGAGACTAATACAGTCTGCTTTACTTCGATTGTATATCACATATCTAGTTTTGTTTCTCTCGATAGTTGGATTATGATCATAAATCATGTTTAGATGTGGTAATACAATATCAATCTTTGGAGTACTTTTTGAATATGCTTCATTCTACATCTCCTGGTTCTTCGACGTACTACCTGAGTGAATACTCTGTATTTCGTCGAACTCTGAGGTTTCTAGGATTTCTCCATTGGGCCGCTCAGCCTACCATGCTTTTTTGAAATCGGCCTAAGATTTAAGAGCTTCTTCTTTCTCTTTAAGAGTTTTTTCTGAGCACTAACTTGCATAGTGTCCTAACCCTTTGCAAATCCAGAATCTGAGCTTAGGCTTCTTTGTTGAAGATGACCCTGTTTTTGCTTGCTTGGATTCTTCTATCTTTAGCTTTCTTTGCGAGCAATGTTTTGCTACATGTCCCATTCTTTGGCACTTGTTGCAGAAGATAGAATTCATTTTCTATTCATTTGCAAAATCCTTCAATTTCTCGAATTAGAGAATCAGCACTAATATTTTGATAACTACGAATCAGCTCAATATTAATATTACAGTATACAAGTCTTTGTTGCCATCTAACCAATTTTGCTTATCCGATTTCTTTGAATTTCAGTTTCCTAAAATATTTAACATGAGACGAATCTGTTTGGACCAAAAATGATTTTTCTAATGTAACAAATAATTCATTGGCTTTAATGGATTGTATTACAGAAAATATCTCTTTCTCGTGAATTGGCCAATTGATTTCAGAACCTTTAAATGTTCCTTCCCAATACCTATTGATTTCTTCAATGTTGGTAGATGTTTTTCTTGCTTTTAGCATACATCCTTAATATGATTCAGAGGCATCTATTTCTAAAATCAGATAATCTCTTTTTGTGGTAGTTTGAGTTTTGGGAGATTTTTCATCTAAATTTTTATTTTCTTAACCAACTGAGTATCTTCACAACTCCATTCCCAAGGAATTTTTTTTGAAGTTTTTCTATGAAGGACTCTGGTTAATGCAATAAGATCTTTGATGAATGGTCTAGCATAGTTAAGGATTCCTAGAAACCTTTGCAGTTGTTTTCGATCTTCTATTCTATCTGGAAATTCTCTTATTGATTCTGCAATGTGTGGTTGTAATTTTTCATGATTCTTTTCAATTTCTAAACCCAAGAAATTGATATTTGATTGCATCCATATACATTTCCTTTCTGAGAGAATCATTCCTTCTTCAAGGAATACATTAGCCACTTGTTCTAGATGGCTAATATGTTCTTCCTGTGTTTTTGAGAACATGAGAATATCATCTATATAGACTACGAGGAATTCTTTCATTCCAACAAATGCTAAATCCATTCGTCGTTGAAATATTTCAGGTGTATTTTTTAATCCAAATGACATAACTAACCATTCATATAAACCCTGAAGACAAGAAAATGCAATTAAGTGTATGCTATCCTCCTGCATCCTGATGTGCCAATACCCTGACTTTAAGTCAAACTTTGAGTATATAGTGGGTCGGCTTTTTCTAATCCAATTTTGAAGCTCTTCTTGATTAGGGAGATTATATCCATCTGATTTAGTTGCTTGATTCAATTCCCTATAATCAATTACCATGTGAGCTTTTTCATATACCTTTTCTGCATGATTTAGCACCATGAAGGCTTCACTTCGATGTTACTGATACTTGGTTGGATTAGACCTAGTTTTTGAAGTTTTGGGATTTGCTTCTCAAGTTCCTCTATCATCTCCGCAGTGTATTTAATACCTCGGCTCCTGATGATAGTTTTTGGATTTTTAATTTTAAAGAGGCCTCAGTTCTCATTTCTTAGATAATGCTTGAGGGTTATCTTTAAAATTATTTCGAAGTCTTTCTTTGATTTTCTCAATGACTTTATTGGCACAGAATACCCCTTTCAAGGTTATCTGTTCATGTTCTTCATCCTGCTCTATCATTGAAATAATAGTTTCTGCAGTTGAACATTTTATTTCTCTTCTTGCTTCTATCTTTGTGATAGATGCTGAGATTTCAATAGGAATTCTGAGTCCTCCTATTGATATATGATCTATTTCTTGGATAAATGACCTATTTTTAGATTGATGTTTTAAAAATGCATTTCCCAAGATTAGATCTTCAGACAAGTTTTCGATATATAGAAGAATGTTAATCCAGAAAACTTATATATAGAAGAATGTTAATCCAGAAAACTTTGTCTAATATTCTCATCTCCACTCCTTCTGCCATTTTGGTTACCCTTATTGATGAATTGTTAGCAATGGTAAGGGGTAACTCTAGTATTTTTTTCACATTTCTAGAGACAGATTATTATAACTTGTGCAACAAAAACTAGCACATGTGTCTACGAGGGCTATCCTGTTTTTTGTTGTTGATGATGACCTTAATTTTTGTAGCAATAGGTAGCTCTAATAATTTCTGTAGACTTTTTTACCTTTGGCTGTGTGTCTTGAATGCAATCATCATCCCCTATGGTTCATCTTCATACATTAGAACATCGATCTTTTGTCATCTGACTATCCTTCTTAAGTCTATTGATGCGCTATCAACAGATGATCTGCTTGGCTCTCCTTATTCCATCTTTTTATCTTCAACCTCAGTTATTTTCAAAGGTTTGGGAATGCTGGGTTCATTTATAATCAATTTGTTTCCTTCTTGTTGAATTTGAGAGGATTCGATCTTCCCAGAATTAGATTGGAATCCACCTCTTGATATTTTAAAAACTCAAACATTTTATGAATTCATTCTAGTGGATACCAAATCTATTGAAATTAAGCACTATAATAAGGATGATAATAATGTAGTCGCTTATTCAACTTGCAAAATTTGTAAAATCATGACCCCTATAGATTTTGGAGGGATTTCAAAAATAAAGAAATTTTCAAAAAAAATTTATCCACCTATCTATACTTATTGGGATTACCAACAAGCACGGTATATGATATTTTTTCTTCAAAACTCATCTTTCAATCATTCGTGGATTATCTTTTTCAAAAAAGATACCAATCTCTCTCCTTCTCTTTGGTTTACAGTGGGAGTACTTTGGCACCATTCATAAAATTTTTCCTCAATCAGTAGCTGAAGGATACAACCATCTTATTTTAAATATGTTCTAAAGCCACATGAATTAATTTTTCAAAAAATTTGCATCTTCTGCATCAAGTATGGCCTTTCATGGATTTGCAAGTGGGAGTTCTGCTTCCAAGCCAACCAAAAACCTTATCCAGCATCTCTTGCTAGGGTTTTCAAAGTTAAACGGTGGAATACATACAATGCTTCTGTTGCATGTCTCACTAATGTCCAGAAATTCCTCAATTAGGCTCCTTCTAAATGTCGTCAGTCTTATGTTGAAGAAGCTAAAGAAAAAAATTCACCTAATTTATCAGAAGACAGCTATTCAGAATCGCCTCTCCATGGCAAAATCTTTAGAGGATCTAATGAAGTTCATTTCACAGATCCAATCAGAGCTATCCCCAATTCCCTTAACTCATCATATCTCTCTAGCTAAGTCTAAAGCTGAGTTAGAAGCTTCTACTGAAGACTATGCTTAGGAGAATGAAGATATACTCGTACTTACTAAGTGACAATATCATATTCTGTTGGAACGCGAAGCAAATCCTTCAGATCTACTTTGGATTCCTGTTTCATCACTAGACAATGATCTAGTACCCTGTCTACGTATTATAACGTGTACTCATCTATGCCGAAAGCAATTTTGGCATTTTCTAGAAGAATCTATTTTTCGCTGAAAAAGTAAGAAGAATTTGCTTTTCAATGGAAAAGCAACCTCCAAGTCAAAAGATCTACAATACCTTGTCTGTCATCTTCCCAATCAATGAGCAAACAGTAAAGATTTTTCTCAAAGACCGTCTTTAAGAAGGGTTCCTCAGTTGCTAAAGAGCATCAGGGCCTCTGGAGTCCTTCTCTTTTAGCTGGTGCTTCCTCTCCTCTGAAGTCAAAGAAATTCGTGTTACTTCTTTACCTAATCTTTGTAAAACAACCTCATCATTTATAATCGATTTTTGTTGAAGAACCACTACACCTCATTGAGGTACTATCTCTTGTATTTCTATTTTTCTTAAAGATAGTCATGGGGTAATCCCCATTTTCTATGTTCTGTGACTCTTAGTATTTCTTTATTTTACTTTGGTATGTATTACATTTAAGGTATCATTATGTTATTATAATTTTATTATAACAGATAAACAAAGCAATTACTCATGCAAAAGTGTAATCTGAGACATAATATTGAAGGATTTGAAAAACAAGATTTGATAAATTCATATATTAATTAGGAAATATTATTGTTACTAACTGAAGAAAATTAACATTGAGGATAATAAAAGAGCTATCTTTCCCTACATTGTGGCGAAAACACCTCCATTGGCTAAATGACACTAATTAATACTCTTAGTCTAATCTAGGGCCTCAATAACCTCAGTTCGAACAACCTGACCAGTGACGCCAGATATATATTTAATAGATATTACTGCTCATCTTCTTCTCTATTATAAACAGATTAACTTGGCTCTAATATCAGAAGGGGGACAAGGATTGCCTTTTACTAATTTGAGTCTAAAAATATCCTAGCACAATGATACCAAATATGCAATAAAAACAAAGTAAAATGAAGAAATACTAAGAGTCACAGAACATTGAAAATGGGGATTACTCCATGATTATCATTAAGAAAAACAAAAATACAAAAGATAGTACCTCAATGAGGTATAGTGGTTCTTCGACAAAACTGATTGCAAATGATGAGGTTTTTTTTACAAAGATTGGGTAAAGAAGTAACATGGATTTCTTCAACTTCAGAGGAGAAGAAACACCAGCTAAAAGAGAAGGACTCTGGGGGCCCTAATGCTCTTTCACAACTGAGGATCCTATTTTAAAGACGGGCTTTGAGAAAAAACTTTACTATTTGTGTCGTGATTGGGAAGATACCAAATAGGGTACTGTAGACCTTTTGACTATGTGGTTGCTTTTCCACCGAAAAGCAGATTCTTCTAGAAAATACCAAAATTAACTTTGGCACAGATGAGTATGCATTGTGACACGTAGACAGGGTACCAGACCATCGTCCAGTGATGAGACAAGAATCCAAAGTGGATCCTAAGGATTTGCTTCGCGTTCCAACAAAATGCAATATTGTGACTCAGTGAGCCCAAGTATGTCATCATTTTCCTAAGCATAGTCTTTAGTAGAAGCTTCTGACTTAGATAGCTCTGATTGGATTTGTGAAAAGACCTTCATGAGATCCTTTGGAGATTTCGCCAAGGAGAGGCAATTCTACACTAATTTATCAACAACTAGAGATTCTTACTGAGAGAGCTCTGAAGCAAATGGGTGAGCTTCGAGTTCCTAATGTTCACAAAGAATAAACAAAGTATCCTATTACCACGGAAATCAAAAGATGATTTCAAAGAGCGTGACTATATTATATTATATCCATGCTTGTATGGTATGTGTGGATTCTTGGATGCAAGAGCTGAAATAGCATCACCAAGTGTTGACAAGGACTCGTTAATGCACTGTGATTCTTTTAGCCTTTCTTCAACTTCTGTCCTGCCTACATTCTCACTTCTGGCAAGATCAACCAGCCAGAGGCAGCTTCTGCTTCTCTGCCCACTTATCAGACTCTTCAGCTGCCCCCCCAACCCCCCAACAGACACAACAGGCTGCATCCAAGGCATTCTTCATCATTAGGACAGTTTAGTTACTTTTAGGACCTTTTCTATAAACAAACAAGGAGTTGAAAGGAATAGTTATCCACTGTGAGACACCAACATTGGAGTAGGTGGTAGTGCAAACCACCTTTAAAATCACAATGAAGCACACATTATTTCATTGTAAAGCACTTATTCCATGGTATATAAGTAATGAATCAAGTAGGTAAACTCAACTCATTAGCTACCAGCCTATAACCAATGGCCCCTCATTTTATCTTCTACTCTCAGGCATGTTTCAAACTAGTAAACTTTAATGACCATGAATCTTCCACCAATATTTGATGAGATTAGATGAAAGTTAATTATATCCTAGAAATTGACAAAGATAAGCTTATATTCAATTAGCCTACACCTTACTGATATACATAACAGGGGCTGAAAGATTGATTAGTTAATTAACACATTGTGGTGCCCCAGTTTTTTGTGCTACCTTTGGGTACTCTTGTGCCACTAATGTGGCACCCCATTCAAGGAACACTTCCAACTCAGTGCATCCATTTTAGCTTCCAGGATCAAAGGTTGATACTAATAAGAAAAAGAACTAAATAAAAGCTATAATACTAATTTTTTGGCTTACACACTATTGTTTAATTTATACAATTGTAAATTCACACTAACTAATTTTATACATCATTTCTTAGTGTCACCATCCTCTCTTGGATTCTTCTAATTCTTTTATAATCCTAGGTCATCTCGTTTTCCTGTTTAAACACAGAAAACAAACCGGTATGAGCTAACAGCTCGGTAAGTAAACATATTTCTCATTTTAAATTCATTTTCAATGCCCTCTTGGTTCAAGAATCAAAATTCAACCTACACATCATAACACGTATGAGTTCATTCCCATTCACACCATTGAATATGCATTTTCACTTATGCATATGCTATGCTCACATTGTGCAATCCATGGGCATGCCCATGTTAAATACCACTTGTGCTCTTGTGTAGCCATGCTAACCCCTTGTTAGCTATCTCAACCACTTATAGCCCTGAGCTCAGTGATCACTTAGCACTAGTCCAACAGACTATGCCACTTGTGCTCTTGTGTAGCCATGCTAACCCCTTGTGAGCTATCTCAACCACTTGTAGCCCTGAGCTCAGTGATCACTCAGCACTAGCCCAACAGGCTATGCCACTTCATCAACAAGCCTAACATACAAGTATGCAATGATTTACATGCTTATATATCATTCTTAACATATAAAATCATATCTCATATTTCTCATAAATTTCACAAAACTTTGTAATAATATTCATTCATAAAAGAGCAGATATAAAACCATAAATTCACAATCATTTAAAATTGGAGAAAAATCATCATTACAACAAATCCAACTTGTAAAACCATCAATCCGACATATTGTAGAAGCGTTAAAACATAAGACAATAAATTAAATAAGCAATTCATGTGAAATCTATTATAAATCATCAAATTAAAATAGCGAAGAAATGATATTTTTCAAATAATCATTTGGGTCTCAGTTTAGTTACAATTAGAAGTCACACTTGTGAGAGTTTGTTATTCACCACTTGAATTTATTCCTTTTCTTTACCTATCTAAACACAAAGCACACCAGACTAGTATTCATATTATCGATAAATACCTATTTATTGGTGGCCTAAAAAAGATATTATCATTTTTATCGGAGATATTATTATTTTTTTTAGGAACTTTATCAATAAAATAGAAAAATAGAGAAAAATTAAAAAAAAATTAGTGAAACTTTGTAATAAATTATGATAAATATAAACACATAATTTGGGCAAAAAATTAAATTAAAAAAGTCACCACTGCATGAATAATGAGGGTACACATGAGAAATGTATATAGGCTGATAGGAGTGTAAATCTTAGAAAGAAAAAATATTATATTAAACATTATCTCTCATACTAAGTCACAAACATATAGAAAAAAAAATACATGGTAGTGTTTTGAAAATTAAAACTAAACAACAACTCTTACCTTAATACCAAGTGGAGTATCGTGCAGGTTCCTCAAGTTCATCATTATCTTGTTGATGTGGAGGCTCATATGCATATGGGAAAGCAAAGGTAAAAAGAGAATAAGAAGCCGATGATTCTACTAAACTGTCAGGGTAATTTGATGATGTATACCCATATGATTGGATGCAATCTGAGGCCGAGTTGAGCTGAGATGACTAATACAATAGAAGATTGGGATTCCATCCAGAATCATTTGACCATTCATATGGATATGAATGTGATAAAGGATCTGGCCCATAGGAAGACTCCTCTCTACTGCCACTTAAATCCACAGATGTTATACTACTTGTAAGTGTATTATCCTCAATTGGCTCCTTGCCCTTCCTAGTTCCAGACCTTTTCTCATATTGCCTGATTGGAGGGCGTGCTTCATGATCTTCATCTTGTGTAGCATGTGTATACCTCTTCTCATAAGTAAATTGGCTAAATGGCCTTTGACTCTTTGGGTATGATGAGTCATCTCCACCAATGCCACCACCACCCTCACCACCACTATCATCATCATCACCGCCACCACTACCACCGCTAGTATCATTATCGTCACTCTTTATTCTTGATGAAGAAGAAGTACTCGACATTTGCTGAGACATCTGTGAGGCTCCCTTAGCAATTGACTAGGTTTAAGATCTAGATAATGGATCAAATGCTTCTTCTGGGGTCCCCTCTTGATGTAGCACCCCTTCTACATCTACACCCTATGCACTTGCTTCTTAGGCAATAACTTTTGCTGGCTCTCCATTTTGTCCATCTAGATCTTCTGATCATAGTCATTCATACAACGGATCTTCCCTGGTATCATCCTCCTCCAAGTGTGCATGTTGTCCAATGATCATCAGATCTAGAGGGTCATCGGGCTCCTTATTTTCGTCTTGTAGTATCCTCTCTTGTAGCCTCATATTATAATGGCAGAAAACAAGCTTCTTTAGCTTTTCATACCCTAGTCTATTCCTTCTTTGGGTATGGATAAGGGAGAATGTACTCCAGTTTCTTTCACATGACGATGAAGACACCATTTGACTTAGAATTCGAACTGCTAGTACCCTGAGTGTTGGGGTCTATATGCCATATAAGTTCCACCATTCGCCTATAATCAATTTAAGATTATGTCTTAGTATTTGTAAATAATACATAAATATGCAAGTGTAAGATGTCATGAGGTTTGGAAACAATTATATACAGGGTAATCTTCGTGACCATGATTGAGTAGTCACTACCTTTCCAAACATCCCCTGCGCTTCGCGGAAAGCCATCAACTATTGGAACATTTAAAAGGATCAATCTTTTTTATTTATCACACTAAATAAGATAATAAAGTATGTTCAGTGAACACCATAAATAATTTAACTTGGTTCTAAAGTCACCCGTATTTGGGTGATCGGGAAATAAATTCTCAAAGACTTCAAACACCGCCCCATTTAACTCCATATCCGCCCAAAAACCACACTTATAGTGATATTTTGGGTTTAAGAAATACATTGCAATAATAAGATTGCAATTCAGACATAAGAGAAGACTATAATAGTAAGATTGCAATTCATATGACAAAACTCACTAGCTGCATGTAATGGATGGTGGAGCATATTTTTTCAGCAATCTTCTATGATACCAATCACCCACTACCCGCCTCTCACATTTTTTATATGAACTCCTTCATAAATTGAAATGCCTCATACAAAGAGCCCATATTTGGATAAGTCTTATTATCAACCACTCTCAAGACTTTATATATGGGTTCTAAAATACCCAAAGTCGTCATAATGATCTTCTCCACCTCTATCCCTTTCCTAGTGTGTGCATATCTCGAATCGTGCCACACATCAGTGTTGAATGCTACATTGAGTGCTTGCTTGGCATTCCATAGACTATCCAATGCAATATAATTCGTGGCAAATTAAGTCTTGTCTGGACGTACAATCTCCCTCTTATAATTAGATGCCTCATGAAAAAGTATCTTCACCCAACTGTGGTTGTAAATGAATTTGGTAATCTGTCAACCCTTCTCTATCACACTTCGAACAATTGGTCGTCGACCAATATCTTCCAAGATAAGATCAATACAGTGCGCCGCACAAGGAGTCCAATACAAAGGTAATTTTTTCTCTAGAGTTTTCCCGGCCTTCTTAAATGCAGATTTATTATCCGTGATAATTTATACCACATGAAGACTTGAGCCAATGATTTCAATCTGCTTCTCAATAATCTCTTGAATAAAAGTTGCATCCTTAATATGCTTAGATGCATCCACAGACTTAAAGAATATCGTAATGCCTCTGCAATACAATATGAAGTTGATGATACTGAGCTTTGTGGGGTCAGTTCACCCATCACACATCACAAATAACTCATATGTTTCCCATATATGAGTCATAAATTTGATCCAATCCTTCATTTCTTATTCCTTCTTATCAAGGTATGTTCCCCCAATTTGGTACGTTAAAGGAGGCAAAACACCTTCTCCTTCCATCTGTGCTGCATGGATCATATTCTTGAAAGGTATGGTATCTGCAAAGTGTAAAGGAGCGACATCATAAATAAAGAATCTAGAGACATGAGTTTCAAGATTCTTTACACTATCTCTACCCTTCTTATACATATGATTCATTTTTTTCATTAACCCACCAGCCTGTTCATACAACTTTGGCTATGATCCCCTCATAGATGATGTACAGCTCAAGAAGTTCTTCAGTCCTCCCTTCTGGCTCCCTCCTTCATCCAACCCCCCTTGCCTGTTTCTCCCACCAGTTTCTCTTGTAGAACCATTGAAACTAGGTCTACCCCTCTCCAACCTAATCGACTCCTCTCTAGCCCATTGCTCTGCTCTATTAGCCTTCATAGCCCGCCTCATTTGCTCCCTCTTATCTCCATCATCATTATCACCCTCATCGTAACCACTCAATTCTGCTTCGATTTCCTTCTCCTTCTGCTGTTAAGCTCTTCTAGAAGTAGCACCCAACTGAATAGCCTCCTTCATAAGTGCTCTAACCTCCTTAGGCACCTTAGGACAATTTCTAACATTTGGACTACTCTAAGCCAAGTGTTGCCTTAATCTTATGACCCCCTCCCCCAACTTCATAACTTGCTTGTAGTAGTTACATTCAACTCCAAATTGGTTGCCTGGAACTGGTTTCCCATGTTCCCATGCAATATAATTCGGGTTGGTCTTGGTTTAACTCTTTGAATTTTAACCTAAAACAATCAAATCAAAACAACACAACATCCACAAAATACATCATCAACATCTTTAAAATTTGAACACTCTTGAACATGCAACATCAACATCTTGAATACTCTTGAACATGCAAAATCCACAAAACACAACATCAACATCTTTAAGACTTAGACACTCTTGAACATGCAAATCTTTGCACTGTATACATCCAATAATGTCTAAAAAGGGCTCTACACACAAAACCAATTAAAAAATATATTTACAAATCTTAGAAAAAAATTATTTTTCATAAATATTTAAAAATCCAAAATAAATAAAAAACTATCATAGATAATTTTTTGGTTATGTTTATAAAGCTATGATAGCACCCATGAATTAACATAGCAGTCACACATATATAAATTTATTTTTTATTTATTTAAAAAAATAGAAATAATATTAAAATATTAATTTTGAACTTAAAAAAAATTTGCTGGAAAATATTTTTTTCAGCAGATCTAGCATCAAATCTATGCTTTCATTCATTAAACTACCCAATTTGGGATGAATCTTGCGATTTGGGAAAAATCCCCAAATCACAAGTTCATCCCCAATCTCCACAAATCAGGCATTAAAAATGCATAAATCACAAATGGAGTTTTGATTTTGATGCTCGTAGTTGATTTCGAACAGAAAAAATTAGAAAATGTTACAAAAATCATGCATTTTTTACCTTCACAGCCTTTTCTCGAAGAAATTCCTTTTTGATCTTCGAAATGCAATTATTTTCACCAAAAAACAAAATAGATTCTTCGAAATTGTTGTTAGAACATGGGGGAATTGATTTCAGGATGAAAAAATACCAGAGAGAGGGCTAGGAGGCAAACAGCTTCTGAATGCCCCTCCCCCATCGCATGCTGGAACAATAATATCGGTATGCTTACTGATATTATTGTCGATTTATCGCCATTTATCATCAATTTATCAAATTTATCGACAATACTGATCCCTATAGCCTACTATGAACCTACTAAGGAATCCCTCAAAGGAACGGGAGGACAACCGCTCTATGTCCAACACAAACTGCCCGATGTCGAATGTCAATTCGACCAGCTTACAATCAAAACTCCTTTCATCCTAGTTAAAAATCTTCATAACGAAGTTATACTAGGAACACCATTCATCAACTAGATCAAACCTTTCATGGTAACTGATGAAAGTATCACCTTCACCACCTTCACCAAATCAATTACATTAAAATTCATTGAAAAACCAAAATATAAAAAAATTAGAGAAACATCATACTTATATCTACTAATTAACAAAGAAAAACATTTAAATTGGAGGAACAACTCCACCAACCAGAAATCATAAATAAGATAAAATATTATGAGACCAAATTCCTTAATCTTGTATGCGCAGAAATCCCACATGCATTCTGGAACCGAAAACAACATGTGGTTACTTTTCCATATAAAGAAGGCTTTAGGGAAGCTGATATTCCCACTAAAGTTAAACCCATCCAAATGAATCACGAACTTTTGGTTCACTGCCAAAAGGATATCACAAACCTGAAGCAAAAGGGTCTAATACATGATTCAAATCACAATAGCCTTGTGCTGCCTTCTATGTTCAGAAAGCCTCTCAGATAGAACATGGTGTCCCAAGACTTGTAATAAATTATAAGCCACTCAATCAATCCTTAAAATAGATAAGATACCAATTCTTAATAAGAGAGATCTATTGCATCGGTTCACTGGTGCTAAAATATTTTCCAAATTTGACATAAAGTCTGGATTCTGGCAGGTTCAGATTTCAGAGAAAGATAGATACAAAACTGTATTCACTGTTCCATTTGGCCATTACGAATGGAATGTTATGCCCTTTGGTCTCAGGAATGCCCCATCTGAATTTCAGAAAATCCTGAATGACATTCTTAACCAATTTATGTCTTTCTCTATTGTCTATATTGATGATGTTTTAGTATATAGTAAAAATCTTGATGAACACTTTAAACATCTTAACTCAATCTTATGGTAGTTCATCCGAAACAGATTAGCGGTCTCCACAACTAAGTATATTCTCTGTCAATCCAAAATTAGATTTCTAGGTCATGAAATCTACAACAATACATTAAAACCAATCCAGAGAAGCTTAGAATTTACTGATAAGTTTCCTGATAAAATCATAGATAAGAATCAACTTCAAAGATTCCTCGGAGCTTTGAACAATGTCTCTGATTCTCACAAACATGTAAAAATCATTTTCCAACAAAAATTGATTTACAATAGTGATGAGGTTTTATAATGATTGGTTAAAGGGAATAAGGGTCTCTTCATTCTTGCAGAGGAGAGGTAGCACCAGCTGAAGAGGAAGAGGGACTCTAGGGTTCTGCCTCCAATGTTGAAAGGATGCCTAGATATAGGCGAGCATTGGATGCCATTCATGGTTGAGGAGTGAGAGAATCTTCACTATTTGCTTTGTGATTGAGAAGATGCCAGACAAGGTACTGTACACCTTTTGACATCATGGTTGCTTTTCCGCCAAAAAGCAAATTCTTGGGGAAAATGCCAAAGTTACTTTCGGTGCGAGTAGGTACACGATGTGACACGCGGCAAAGTGTCGGACCATCGTCCAATGATTGTATAGGGATCCAATGTGGACCCTATGTATCTGATTCGAATATTGAAACTAAGTGAGTCCGAGCATATCTTCATTCTCCTGAGCGAAGTCTTCAGTAGAATCTTCTGATTCGACCCTAGATTTGGCCGGAGAGGTCCGATGCAGTGAAGTAGCCGGGAAGAGCTCTATTTGGATTTAGGCGAGGACTAACATGAGGTCTTCAGGGGATTTGGCCAAGGATAGACGATTCTGGATAGCCATCTTCTGGGAGGCCAGATGGATTCCTTTCTTCGTTTCTTCAATGTAGGGTTGTTTCTTTGTAGAAGGAAGTTGATTAAAGAACTTCTGAACACTGATGAGATACGCCGAAGAGGCCTTGTATCTATCCCACAATTTAACTTTGTAAACCCTTGCAAGGGATGCCAGATAAGGGTTTTGATTGGCTTGGAAATAGAATTCCTATTTGCAAATCCATGCAAGGCCAAATTTCATGCAGAAGATGCAAATTTTTTGAAAGCATAGTTCATGCGGTTTGGATGCATATTTTGAAATGAAGTGGTTGAAACCTTTAGCCACAGATTGGGGAAAAATTTCATGGATGGCACCGAAGCACTCCCACCATTTTGAAAACCAAAGAGGCAGAGAGAAATTGGTGTCTTTTTTGAAGAAGATCATCCATGAATGGTTGAAAGATGGATTTTGGATGTAAAACATCCTATACTATGCCTGTTGGTAATCCTAATAGAAATAGATAGGAGGATTAAAATTTTTTGAAAATTTTTTTGATTTTTGAAATCCCGCCAAAATCTATCGGGGTCATGATCTTACAAATCTTGCAAGTGGAGTAAGCAATTACACTAAGATCATCCTTGTTAGTATAATGCTTAATTTCAATAGATTTTGTATCCACCAGGATAAATTCATAAAACATCTAAGTTTTCAAGATATCGGTTGGTGGATAAAAATATAATTCCAAAAAGATTTGTTTTGCCATAATATTTGGATCCAGGGAGGAATCAAACTCTGGCTCCAAGAGTAGGATTGGTTGAATGTATTCTTGTTTGGTAAAATACTTGGATTTTACCTTTGGTCTACTCTGGCTAAGGATAGTAGGGGATGATACTACTTTCTTTGATTGGGTAGCCGGATTGATTAAGGATCCAGATCGAAGCTGGGATGGTCTAACTGGCTTGATTGTGAGAAGGGGATTTTTCCCTTTTATTTTCTCAATCAGGGATTTGATGGGCTCAGTTTCCTTTAACTGAGGATTGCTTGACGAGGTCAAGGATTGTGGATTCGCTTAGCTGAGAAGAGAAAGAAGCAAGGATATGCTTCTGGGCTTCCTGCTCATCTGTCTCAACTATGGAGAGCCATGACGGGGATGAAAGATTGGTTGTTTTGGCCAAAGAACGGGTCTAAGGCCTCGATTAGTTTTGAGATGATATGGGCATCTCATAGTCCTCTGGGCCTCTGACCAAATTTGAGGGTTTTTTGGGCTTGGCTGGCTTCATTTGAAAAATCCTGTAGAAATTCACGAGTAAGAAAATCAACTAGGTTGTTCGATTCGCCTTTGATAAATTCAATTTTGAAATCAAAGATTGAAAGCAAGGCTTGCCATCTAGCAAAGATTTGTTTGGTTGCAAGATTTTTAACATCTTTTTCCAAAATACTTTTTGCAAATTAGCAATCAATGCGAAGCAAAAACTGCTGATTTAATAAATCTGATTGAAACTTATTGATGCATTTGATGATGTTGAGGGTTTCCTTTTGGATGGTTGAATATTTTATTTGGGTGTCGTTCCAAGCTCCGAAATAATATTGGATCAGTTCTTCATGGCCAATTTTAGATTTTTGCTTTAGGATTCCTCCATAGCCTATATTAGAGGCATCAGTTTCTACAATCTTTGAAAGACTTGGGTCTGCGATATGTAAGAGTGGCAGACTCTTAACTTCACGTTTGATTTGTTGGATAATGGCCGTATGCTCATTAGTCCAAGGAACTGGATTTTTCTTAAGACTTTTGTAGAGAGGTTTGGCTGTGATTTTTACATGTTTGTGAGAATCAGAGACAGTTCAAAGCTCCGAGGAATCTTTGAAGTTGATTCTTATCTATGATTTTATCAGGAAACTTATCGATGAATTCTAAGCTTCTCTGGATTGGTTTTAATGTATTGTTATAGATTTCCTGACCTAGAAATCTAATTTTGGATTGATAGAAAATGTACTTAGTTGTGGAGACCGCTAATCCATTTTGGACGAACTAAAATCGAGTTAAGATGTTTAAAGTGTTCATCAAGATTTTTACTAAACACTAAAACATCATCAATATCGATAATAGAGAAAGACATAAATTGGTTAAGAATGTCATTCATGATTTTCTGAAATTCAGATGGGGCATTCTTGAGACCAAAGGACATAACATTCCATTCATAATGACCAAATAGAACAGTGAATGCAGTTTTGTATCTATCTTTCTATGAAATCTGAACCTGCCAGAATCCAGACTTCATGTCAAATTTGGAAAATATTTTAGCACCAGTGAACCGATGTAACAGATCTCTCTTATTAGGGATTGGATATCTTATCCATTTTTCTTGGAACATCACGTTCTATCTCAGAGGCTTTCTAAACATAGAAGGCAGTACAAGACCATTGTGATCTTGAATCACGTATTAGACCCTTTTGCTTCAGGTCTGTGATCTCCTTTTAGCCCTGAACCAAAAGTTTGTGATTCATCTAGATGGGTCTAGCTTTAGTGGGAATATCGTTCTTTGTATGGAAGAGTAACCACATGTTGTTTTCGGTTCTAGAATGCATGTGGGATTTCTGCGCATACAAGATTAAGGAATTTGGTCTCATAGTATTTTATCTTATTTATGATTTCTAGTTGGCAGAGTTGTTCCTCCAGTCTTTTAGTCTCTAAATCATTTTTTAGATAATTTAAATGTTTTTCTTTGTTAATTAGTAGATTTAAGTATGATGTTTCTCTAATTTTTTTATATGTTGGTTTTTCGATGAATTTTAATGTGATTGATTTAGTGAAGGTGGTGAAGGTGATACCTTCATCAGTTACCATGAAACGTTTGATCTGGTTGCTGAATGGTGTTCCTAGTATAACTTCGTTGTGAAGATTTTTAACTAAAATGAAAGGAGTTTTGACTGTAAGCTAGTCGAATTAACATTCAACATCAGACAGTTTGTATTGGACATAGAACGGTTGTCCTCCCACTCGTTTGAGGGATTCCTTAGTAGGTTCGTAGTAGGCTATAGGGATCAGTCCCTCCTGTATGCAGTTTGAATCTGCACTAGTATCTACTAAGGCGATGGTTTTAAGATTGAATGAGTTTGCAATCTTTAAATGAATATCAATATACTATTTTTGTACTTTTATTTGTGTGATTTTATTGAGATAATTCTTTGGGTTAGAAGTTTGTTCATGATCAGAGTTGTTCAGATTTTCTTCTGATGCTGATTCATGATCAGAATCTGTATCAGAATCCTTTATAGGAGTGACTTGATTGTTTTGTTTTAAAGAGAAGAGATCTTTTTTCATAGAAGATATTTCTTCCTTTAAATCATTGATTTGTTTTTGGAGATCATGTGTGGTTATTTCTTTTGGTTTTTTATTTAAAGGTTTTAGTATGTCTTTTAGGTCATACTTGATGTTTAGTTTTGGTAATTTTTGTTCACTTGCTGATGCTTTTATCATTAGTGTTATTTTGTTAAAGTATGATAACTTAAGATTTAGATCTTCTATTCTGAAGTGAAGTCCAGAAGATCTTGTTGTTCTTTTGTTATCATATTGATGTAGGAAGATGATGAGGACTCATCATCTATCTCGATGGGGTTGATTTCTCTTTCGGAGTCTGTTGTTGATGTTGATTTAGAAGATGATTCTGAATCAGTTGTAATTAGGATTTTCATTAGCTGATTCTTGATTGATTCTTCTATATCATTGTCATTGATTTTAATTTGATTTATTTTTTGTTTAAGCTTTTCTTTTTGTTTAAAGTTTTCTGGGCATTTATTAGCGTAATGACCAGGCTTTCCGCACTTAAAACATTTGTTGGTAGATTTTCTGTATTTCTTATATGATGAGGACGGTTTCTTGGTGATATTATATTTTTTATGATATCTTTTGTATTTGTTAAATTCCTTATGGAATTGTTTTTTTAGATGATTTATGTTTATGTTTTTTATGTCTTGATGTAGAGCATTCGAAACCAAATTGTTCAGAGAATGAACCAATTTGATATTTTGAATATTTGGTTTCAAGTTTTGCTTGTTCTTTCTGTTTGAGATCATTACAGAAAGCTAATCCTATGTCATTGACCGTAGAGATTAGGTCTCCATATGTAAGATTGTCATAAGGAATTAAACCTTAGTTTTGATCTTTAATCCTTTCTTATACTTTGGTTGCAAAGTAAGAAGGAAGATTTAAGATGAATTTTTCTTTCCAATATGTCTGATTACAGTCAGATCTTTGCATTACACGAGATAAGAATGTATCTTTGTAATAGCGAAATTCTAACAATCTTCTGCATTTAAGATTTTGTAGGATCTTGGAGTTATTTTCTTCAAGTTTGTTTGTTGGACTAATGAAGTATTTGGTAATGGTAAAGATCAAAGTAGCTACAGCGTTTTGCTGTGGCTTGCCGTCTTCATCAAAGATTAGTTTACCATGTGAGTCTTTTTTATATGAGTTTAGGATTTCATTTCTTTGATCCTCAGTGAGTTGGTTATCCCACCAGCCCTTTAGTGTGCCAGTGAACCCAATGACGAGAAGATTGATCAATTCATGGTCTGTATAATTTGCTTTGGTTGAGTAAGCAGTACTGACCATAGTGATTTCTTGTAACATATTGATTATTTATTTTTTAGATTTACCATCTATGCTTCATTCATAGATAGTATTACTATTATATTGAGATTGAATGAATTGGTTCCTTTCTTCATTTAGAAGATCAGGAGCAGTAAACTTCGGATAATATGGTTTTAATCCATATTTAGGTTGAGATTGATGTCTAAAGGATAATTTGTTTATCATATTAGACTGTTTGGATAATGTTGTATTTGTAGACTCATCAGATGAAGAAGATGTACTTTTTTGTGTAAGTACATGTATAGTTTGGCTTTGTTTTAATGAAGCAGCAGGAGGACTACTTCCTTCTCCAGGTTGCTATCCAATTCTTGAGGATTGTGGAGTAGATTGATTGTTAATCCATTTTTTGATTTCTTCTTCCTTTTGTCTTAATTTTTCTTTAATATTCTTTGGAATATCATGTGGTTTAAAGATTGGCTTATCATTTGGTTTTTTAGTTTTTTCCTTTTTATGGTTTGTTTTCTGTTGATTATTTAGATGATCTATAATTATTGTTAAAGTTTTATTTGTATAATTGATTTGCTCATATATTTTCCTGATGTCTTCTCCATTAGGAGGGACTGTAGTGTCTGGACGATGTTTATAGGGTGCTCCAGTCACTATTTTATCTTTAACCTTTATATCTATTTTTTCTTCCGGAGGAAAATTAGATTGTTTGATGATTCTTTCTCCAGAATTCCAAATAGGTTTTAGGGTTGGATTATGAAATTTTTTGAACCATTCAAAGAAATAGATCTGTTTTTTATTATGATTCATCCATTTGTAATATTAATCTTTGATTTGCAAAGTTTCTAATTCTTTGTATAAATCAAAGTAGATTTTTCTCTTTCTTTTATTATGTTTAGCATAAAATTCTTGATTTATTAATTCTTTATTGATTTTAAACCTTTTATCAGGTTTATTTTTTGTGATTATGTTTAGTGAGTCTTCCATTTGGAAAGCTGTTGGAGACATATTTTGGGAATGATCATCAGATCTTTTAGAGCTGTGAGGCTCTTCATTAAAGACATGACTATGTCTAGGATCTGGTAATTGATTCTCATAATATGGTTGTGTAGTTGTTCCTGTGATTTTTATTCCTTTTAATTTTTGTGGTTTATATTCAAGGATTTTTGAACTTCTGAAACTACTAAAGGATCTTTCAGATGGTTTAGTGATTATAGGATTGGAGATTGAGTTTCTTCGAGGGATGATTTCAATATCTCCTTCTTGATGATGGATTAGGGTTTCCATACAAGAATTTTGAATAAGTTCTGGTGTGGTAACAGCAGTTAACTTCCATGAAGGCGGAAGAGTAACTTCTGACAATTTGATTATTTTTGGTATTCTTATTTTAGATTTGGTTGGATCTATGTGAAAAACTATTATTTTTCCAGGCTTAGATTGATAGAGAGCTCTGGAATCTAGAACCGTAGTAATTACTTTATAGTAAATTCTATAAACCAATGCGACAGGTATAGATCTTGGTTTCATATTACAGTTATATAACATAAAGTTCAAAGTAAGTGCATCTAATGCATTTGGATCATTAGCTGCAATTGTAAAGTTTGGAAAACAGTCAAAGTAGACTAGTCCATCGTGTAAACCTGCTTCAAGAATGCCATGAAGCAAGTCTTCAAAGTGTCTATGTCTAGCATCACGTAGACACAGAAGGGTAGAGATATTTAGACCTTCTTTGATTAGGGGTTTTACTGCACTTGTACTAATCCTAAGTGCAAGTAGGGGTATTTTTTCTTTTGTTCGCTTAACAATGACTTAGATATTAATGTCATTGACGATTGTAGTGAAGAAAGAGGGATTGTTTTTCTTCAGTTTTGATTATGTAATTTATTTTTAATTGGAAGGTTTCTTTTTTCTTCCAGATTTGATCATGAGATATTTTTGGAATTTTCCAATCTTCAAGATCGTTTGTAAGATTGGCAAGATTTAGGGTTTTACTATTGATAGTTGAAGATGATGATGATATGGATGCATTGCTATATGTTCTTCGTAGCATAATGACGAAATAAATTCTATATCAAATGACTTAATCTTTCAAAATATACTTCAATTCGCATTGCATGTATAGTTTCATCAAGCTATTGCATTAAAACAGATAAATGTGGTCATAAAATATTTAAAAGGATAATCTGTGAGATATAATTAAGAATTTAAATAGTAAAATCTAAGTTATGCATGCTTAGACAGGAATGGTTATAGTTATTTACTGAGGAAATTTCACATTGAGGAATAAAATTCGATCCACATTTTCCTACATTCTGGCCTAGGCTCCATCCTCGGCTAAGCGGCACTAATCGGTACTTTTGGTCAAAATCCAGTGCCTCAATACCTCAGCAAG
>JAYJMB010008235.1:0-100634 GCA_036873735.1 Pouteria campechiana
CGAAGAATCTGGAAAGGCTACCGCCACAGCCGGTTCCGCAGTACGGAGCCGGAAGGCTAGCCTCAGCCACTCCCGCAAAACGAGACTGAAGACCGCCTCCGCCGGTCCCCCAGAACGGATCCGGAGAGCGAAGAATCTGGAAAGGCCGCCGCCTGAACCGGTTCTGCAGAACGGAGCCGGGAGGCCAGCCTCAGCCACTCCCACAGAACGGGACTGAAGACCGCCTCCGCCGGTCCCCCAGAACGGATCCGGAGAGCGAAGAATCTGGAAAGGCCGCCGCCTGAACCGGTTCCGCAGAACGGAGCTGGGAGGCCAGCCTCAGCCACTCCCGCAGAACGGGACTGAAGACCACCTCCGCCGGTCCCCCAGAATGGATCCAGAGAGCGAAGAATCTGGAAAGGCCGCCGCCTAGACCGATTTCGCAGAACGGAGCCGGGAGGCCAGCCTCAGCCACTCCCGTAGAACGGGACTGAAGACCGCCTTCGCCGGTCCCCCAGAACGGATCCGGAGAGCGAAGAATCTAGAAAGGCTACCGCCACAGCCGGTTCCACAGTACGGAGCCGGAAGGCTAGCCTCAGCCACTCCCGCAGAACGGGACTGAAGACCGCCTCCGCCGATTCCGCAGAACGGATCCGGAGGGCGAAGAACCAGGAAAGGCTACCGCCACTGCCGGTTCCGCAGTATGGAGCCGGAAGGCTAGCCTCAGCCACTCCCGCAGAAACGGGACCAAAGAGCCTCGGTCCCGCACCAAAGTCTTTTAAACCAACCATTAGACAGATACGCGGAAAGAGACATATTTTCGCGAAAAACTCGTGCATGGAACTCAAGAAAGAGGACACTTCGCGCCCTCCAAAAAGGGGGGACTAGTGTTAGAGAACTCTAACACAGATACCTAATTCATCGGGCTACGCTTTGCCACGTAGGATCTCTATTTCCTAGGAGGATTAGGTATCCTCTTTGCGTACAGACTGCGTATGCATCCCAACTACGCACCTATGCTCATCTATAAATACACTCAGGTATGTACCTCTAGGACAGGAGCTTTCTAGGCTCTCTTTCTCTCTCTCTATTATTCACTCCCCCTATTAAGGTCCCTATTTGACTTGAGCGTCGGAGTGCCCACGTCGGGACCACCCCCGGCGCCCTCTGACATTTTCTCTATCTTGCAGGATTCTAGGGGGGATCTTCTCGAGAGCCAGATCAGTATTCCGTTTGGGGACAACCCAAACAAATAGTGATTAATTTTTATAGATATTTTGCATCTTAATAGGTTAAAATATACACTACATAGATGAGCAATGTAAAAGATTACTTAGTGAAGATTTTGTGCTTTGAGTTCCTCTAATGTGAGCAATGATGACTTGTTAATTGAAGGGACTTTGAGTGCAATGGCGTGATAGCACTTGGAAGCAGTTTCATAAGGAAAAAACTTGTTTCTTGTAAATACACAATGCAAGTTTTCTTATCTTCTTTTCTCTCAAATGTACTTTATACTTATAAGCTTCAAAGAGACTTGTGATGATTAAAAATATAGGCATCTTAAATCATCCATATTTCTTCTATGGTTTCCTTTATGATTGATTGCAAAGATGATTGTCATTTGAGAGAATTGGACAGATCTCTTTTATCATCTATAATTCATTTATGGATTCCTTTATTGTTTCTGACAAGCTTGTTAGTCCCTAGTTAATGTAAATAGCTCAAGAAGGGGAATAAATATAGCTTCAAAAACTTTTAGCCAAAATTAATTTGTTGGAAGAAGTTCAGAAAATAATACACAAAAGCACACTATAAACCACCATGATATATAATGGTTTGGCTCCAAATGGGTTTTTACTCTACTCTCTAAGACAATCCTCTGTCTTAAGTTCCACTAAAGAATAATCTCGTAAGTGCAATTAGTTTCTCCAAACTCACCAACAAACTCTTACAATAATCTCATTGTAAGTTTGTTAACTTGAAGACCTGAAAACCTTAAAAGGTAAGGCACCAAGAATTTTGTATAATGAGTTTACTTCTTGATAGGTTGAGATATACATAATAAAGAACAAATGATAAAAATATTACTCAATATCAAACTAGTGTTTCACACTCCTTTGATATGAGAATTAATCTGACTTAAAGATTAGGCTAGGTTTAAGCTAAGTGAAGTGATAGAACTTGGAAGAAAACTTGTGTCTCTTTATAAATGCACAATTTAAGATCACTTCTTAAGCCTTTCCTTGAATGGATTCTCAATTTGTAGGCTCTAGAGAGACTTGTAACTGGTTGAAATTGATCTATTGAGAATTTAGCTACTAAATCAAACATGTGAAAATTGAATAAAAAATGTTTTGTTTAATGACATATCTGTTTCATCTCCACTCTCAATGAATGAGACTCCAAAGACATTTATGATTTCCTCTATTG
The DNA here is from genome assembly GCA_036873735.1 of Pouteria campechiana. NCBI lineage: Eukaryota > Viridiplantae > Streptophyta > Magnoliopsida > Ericales > Sapotaceae > Pouteria > Pouteria campechiana. The sequence continues at coordinate 2,410 of JAYJMB010008235.1, forward strand.
ATTTCTTTATTCAAATTACCCATTACCAGAGTTTATAATAGACTTCTGTTGTGGTTGATTCCTCTATGAATTATTAGAGAGAGAGAATCCTCAGTCTAGAGAATTAGACAGACCTCTATCATCGTCCAAACTTCCTTTGTACAGTCTTTTAATGTTTCTAATAGCTTCACTTACTTCAAACGGCTAGTTCATAGACCTCGTGGTCATTTAAAAATATTTCTCTATGATTTTCTCTATGAAAAATTTGAACTTTTACACTTTTCTAGATTCTTCAAGAGAGCTCTATCAAGGGAATTATTTCCTCTATTGTCTCCTCTATCATGAGAACTATTGTAGGGTCTTTACTTATTCATTTTTTCTTCCACCTTGGCTTATTTTTAAATGTGTTAGGACTATCTTGCATTCCTTTTTTATGGAACTTGTCATTTTAATATAGTTATATCTTATTTACTTTAGTACTTACATGTTATGCTTGTATTTTTCATTTTAACCTTTGCAACACTTGAAAAAATTATTTTTAGTATCCTTAATTCTCACTCGTATATTTGTTCATCATCAAAATCAAGTTTTCATTAGGTTGAGAGTACATGTGTTGGATTCAATATTCTCCCCCTTTTTATGATGACAAAACATTTGAGTGTTCCTTTCTTGTATAAATTATACTTAAAAAAAATGAGACTACTACTCCCCCTTAGTATATGCATTTTCTTAATATGTAGTTTTCGAAAATAATTCCTAAGAAAACCAAGTTCTCTCCCACTTTTTGGAATAATAAAAAAGAATGGGTGGAGAACTAAAAAAATATGTGGACATATTGAAGTGCAGTAAGGAATTTCATGAGAATGCAGTACACATGAGGTGAATATGACCAAAAAGATGAATTCCATTAATTTACAAGAATATTGATACATCAATAAATAGGAAAAAATAATGAAATTCATAATCACAAGATTAAAAGAGAAATACAAGGAGAAAGCACAAAATTTAGAAAGTTTAAAGAATAACACTTGTATTGTTGAGGGTTTTTTTGGTTTAGGTGAAAGGTAAGGGACTATGAAAGAGGGTTGGTATTTTAGGGTAAAGGATGTGGAGGAGGTTGAGATAGAAGAGGGTATAGAGGTAGTTGTGGGTTAAGGAGAAGGCTTAGGGAGTCTTTGAAGGGAAGACCCTTCGGGCTTGGAGGTAGGGAGTTTGGTTGTTGGTTTTTGGGCTTAGGTTTGGGTGTAGGTCAGTCTAATGGAGATTTCATACGTTTTGGCTACAGGGTTTTTGCCATTCTTAGGTTTCCTATTGCTTGGAAGTTTAAGAGATTTAAGTGGCTTGGGTGATCTAGGTTTTTTAGGTTGGATAGTTTTCTTGATAGTTATCTTAGGAGGCTTAGAACCAAGGAGTGGAGAGTTCTTTACCAAGACAAGGGTGTCTAGAACTTGGGTTTTTGGATTGGCTTTGGTTAAGACAGGGGGAGGTTAAGATAGGGGGAATGACAAAGAAGGTACATTCCTTAGGTGTGGTAGGGCAAGTAGAGGTGTAGGTTTTAGTGAAGGGATGAGTTTTATCCTATCTCTATTAGCCAAATTAGGAATGAGTTATGGATAATATGAGAGCCAATTCCACTCTTGATGTTGGTTGTGGTCTTTTGGATGACTTCTAGGTTGGCTTGAATTTTTGTTTGGAACCCCTTTGTTGTCGTGTATATGGCCTCAAAATATTAAGGTTTTGGTTTAGGAATAGAAGGTTCTTGTTTAGGTTGGGTTTTGGGTTTGGGAATGAATTTTGAGGAGGATGAGAAAGTATGATAGATAGGTGAGTTGTTCTTGGGTGGTTGGGAAGATGAGGAGGAGGATGAGTTGGAGCTAGGTGAAGGTTTTGGGATTGGAAGGATTTTGGTTGGGGAGGCTTGTTCTAGTTTTGGAGTAAGTAGGATTATGGGGAATGAAGGTGCTACTTCTAAATTTCCAACTCCTTCGCAATGGCTATTGAAGTAGTAGGAGTGGTGGAGGATTCAGGAGCTATGGTTTGAAGGACTTTGTGAGATAGATTAGCTGAATGGGTAGTGAGGAGGGTTTCAATCATGGCTGGGGATAAAAATGTGTGGTTTGATGCTTGATGGGTTAATGGCTGTATATGGATGGAGGTTGTAGGTTCATGTTGGGGTTGAGGTTGAGGGATATTTTTAGGATGGGGCTCCAAAATAGTAGCTTGTTCAGCTTGCTAAACTAGGCTAGTGGAGCTAGAGGGGATGGTTGTTGGGTTAGGAATGATGGGTGATGGGATTCTAGGTGAATGTGTTTGGAAAGGGAAAGGTTCACTAGAAGATGAGTGGTGTGGTTAGTGGATGACTACACCCTTCATCTGTTTAGAGCTCATAGAATGAGGATGAGAAGGTTGGGTTGATTCTACCAAATATATGATTGTATCAAGCTTGAGGTTGACATTTTCCTCAAGTTGATCAATCGTATGGTTCATAAGGGATGGGCTTGTGGCAACCTAGGTTTCTAGGTTTTCTAACCTAGAGTTCACTTGGGCTTGATAGGCTGAATGTTGATTGGAAATGACTACCTTCAAAGAGGTTAGGTTGGTGGAATGGTATTGGGTAGGTCTAAATTGGAGCGATGGATGGGAAGTTGATGGTGCTGTTGTTCATCTTCCTCATGAATCCTACTTTATTCCTCTCTTTCCTCTTCCTTAGCTTATTCTCTTCCTTCTTCTACTCTCTCTTCTCTTCTTACTTCCTCTCTTACTTTTCTTTCTTCTCTCCTTCCTTTTTCGCTCTTCTTTCCTCTTTTAGTGATCCATCAACTAGTAGTCATCTTGAAGCCCATTGTGTTTATGGCGGATTCAATTACAATGTAAATCTTTTTAAAATGTTCTCCATGATCATCTTTGATATCTGCCTTATAGTCTCTGATGAGCTTGGTGAAGAGCATCCCATGAAGCAATGGGAGCTTTAGATTGGTCTTCACCTTGTAGAGGTGGTCTGACATCAACTTTACAATATTGATTCTCCTTTTATTCTTCAATGCCCATAGAATTCTTAGATCCTTCCCATGCACCTAGTTTGTGCTTCCCACTTTCAGATAAATGTTGTTGAAGATAACATTGTGGGAAGCTTCAAGTCATGGTCTAGGTGTTTGGCATGTAGGAAGACTTCCTTCTCTCCAATCTTCACTCCTGCAAATTTAGAGAATAACTTAGCCTTGCTCTCTAGCCACTAAAATTCTTCTTCTACTATTGGTAGTCTGAATGTAGCCCTGTGCTTGCTGAGCTCTGGTTGATTTGGTCTTACCAATCTTTGTCTTCTTTGAATAATAGTTGTAGTTGTTGAGGAGGATTTGAACTATCCTCGAATATATTAGGTTTTGATACTCCAATAGAGGTCTCCACCCTTGGAACTCCAACCATTGGCTAACTAGGAGGTTCCAACCTCCACTTTCTTTTTTGAAAGTGTTGAAGTCAAGTATTCTCCTTTTTACCACCTTCTTCCCTTTGTACATATTTTCAAAATGCTACTAGGCAAAAAGCTTTTGATTGAATAATACCTTAAATAGGACGTTGGATCTATCCGACCTCTTTTTTTTTTAATCTAAACCTCTTCTTCTTCGTCTCCTCTTCTTCTCTTCCCTTTACCACTAGCCCTAGATGGTGTCAAGACAACCTTGCTCAACATCTTCATTCTCGTTATCTTTATAGTAGGATTAGGATGGTTTTGTGGTGAAAGGATTTAGGTTGGGAAAGATTCAAACGGATATGGGATGGGTTGAGAAGGATTTTGGGAGGAAAGGAAAACGGTTGCTTAAAATGATTTTAGAATGAGGAAACTAAAATCCTTTTAACTTAAAAAGACAAAAATGAGAAAGAATGCAAAATGTCTCAATAACATTTTGGCTCCTAGAGGTCTATGGTATCCTATATCATAAATTTCAATTCCTTTGATAACTTAGGCTTGTGTAGGTAGAGACTCTCATAGAAGTTTATGAATTCCTTTGTTAAACAATGAAAAAACTCTATCCATGCATGGCTTGGTTCTACAGATTACAACAAAGGTTTGTGAATTTCTCTTAGTGCAAGGTTTTCTCTATTCACTTAAAGTGCTTTTAGAGTTTCCAACAGAAATCTCTCAACTCATCTATTGGTTCCTCTGTTGGCTCTAATGCAATTAGAAGTAGAGGAAACATTGAGGAATTTGAAATTTCCACATTTCAAGAATGATGTTGCATTGATTCCAAATATTCAAGAATGTAAAATGACCTATATTGACTATAATGGTACTTAACCATTTCTTATGCATGGAAAATCATTCAAAAAACTGAAAGTCATAAAATTATACATTTTTCATATATAATCAAGCATCATATGATATGCATTTCAAGCACATAGATCTAATATACCAACTCCCTTCTAATTCTACAAAATTTCTCCTCAAGGAGTGGTATACTTAAGATATCAGCTAGTTACTCATCAATGGGCACATAATCAAGATATTTATTGTGATTTTGAACCTAGTCTCTAATGAAATGGTGTTTCACATCAATATGTTTAGTTCTAAAACTATTAGATTTTTTTGTTAGATTTATGGTACTAGTGTTATCACATCTAATGGGGGTATCAATATAATTAAGTCCATAGTCCCTATGTTGTCATTTCATCCACATAATTTGTGCATAATAATTGCAAGTTGCAAAATATTTAGCCTTAGTAATTGACAACACCATAGAAGTTTGTTTCCTTAGGAACCATGATATAATCATAATTCTAAGGAACTAACGTGTACTAGAGATAATCTTCCTATCTACTTTATAACCAATAAAATCAACATTTTAGTGCCCAATTCACTTAAAATCTAATCCTTTTGGATAACCATAAGCTTAAGATGAGTGTATTTAAAAGTTATCTAAAGATGCATTTTATAGTAATGAGATGTAATTCTTTAAGATTTGACTGAAATCTAGCACATATGCAAATACTAAACATGATATTTGGTAGCGGTTAAATAAAACAAGGAACCAATCAGCTTGTATAGAGTTTTTTGCATAGAGGTTTACATTGTTCATCTTTATCCATCTTCATGGAGTTGCTCATGGGAGTTGTTATGGTTTTTCCATCCTCTTTCTTGAACTTCTTCAATAGCTCCTTTATATATTTTGCTTGATGAATAAATATTTCATCATTCATTTTCTTATTTGGAGACCCAAAAAGAAATTTAGTTCTCCCATTAAGCTCGTCTTAATTTAACTTTACATAGTCTTAGAAAATTCTTGATATAGTTTTTTATTAGCTATATTATCATATTGTCTTTCATGTCCTGCTTAATAAATATTTTAGTTTCTACTTTATCCCTTGAAAAATAATTTTCTAATAAAAATTTACAATGCCTCCCATATCATACTCTAGGAGGTTGTTTCAAACTATAGAGAGCTTTTTTGAGTTTGAAAATGTGATTTAGACAATGTGGATCTTCAAACTTAGGTTGTTCCACATATACTTCATCATTTATGAATTCATTTAGAAATACACTTTTAACATCATTTGAAAATTTTTGAAATTCATGTAGGATGCAAATGCAAGAAGCATTCTAATGGCTTTAATCCTAACAATAGGTGCATATAATTCTTCGAAATCAATTCCTTCTTCTTAGCAATGCCCCTTTTGTCACATGTCTTATCTTATTTCTTATCACAATTCCTAATTTATCTAATTTGTTCCTTAGGACTCATTTGGTGTCTATTGTAGATTAATTCTTTAGTCTTAGAACTAAGGTCCATGCTTTATTTCTTTTGAATTGATAAGCAAAGACACTCTACACTATCTCATTTGTAGATAGTTCAAAATAATCTTCATCTTGAGTCTCTGCTTCATCCATTTCTTGCTCTGTATGTGGAGTGTCTTTGCTTTGGCTTCTTAGCTTCATTTTCTTCATAGATTTTGTTAATTTATCTGCTTCATCATCGTGCCTTTTTTTCACAGGATTAGTGGTCTCATGAAACTTAACATGAATTGACTCTTCTATATTTCAAATTTTTTTGTTATAGACCCTAAATTCCTCACTTATAATGGAATATCCAAGGAAAATACTTTCATTAGATTTTTCATTAAATTTACTTAAATTTTATTTTCCATTGTTAAAGATAGAGCACTTAAAACAAAAAGTATGAACATATGATATATATATATATATAGTTTTCTACCATAATACAATTCAAATAGAGTTTTACTAAGTAAGGGCCAAACATAAATGAGATTTCCTATGTAGCGTACAATATTCATGACTTCAACCCAAAAATATTGAGGTAAATTAAATTCACTTAACATTGTCCTTACCATCTCTTAATAAGGTTCTATTTTTTCTTTTAACTATTCCATTTTGTTAGGGTGTTCTTGGTGCAAAAAATGAGTAGGATGCCATTAGCTTCATAGAAAGTTGTAAATCAATAGTTTTCAAATTCTCTACCATGATCATTATGAATGTAAGGATATAAGTGTTGAACCAAATCCCTTTTACTTGGATTGATTTTGATGATGAATATGCTTAACCAAAAAAATTTCGATGATGAGGAAAAATCATATGAGTGAATGGTTAAGCTACTGACTGTTATTTCCAAGCATGCAGTAAACATATATAAATTAGCGAAATAAGTTAGTAAAGTGGATAGTGCACACACGATAAAATTAGAGACAAGATCCATCTTTTATCAAAGAAAGAAAATGTAAATGCTCAAAGATTATGGTGGGCATCACATACAAGCTTCAAAGTCACTTAAGATGCATTCTCAATTGCTACCAAAGACAACCAGATTGATGCTCAAGTTCAGACGCAGACAAATTCCTAAATATGCTTCAAATGAGAACCATCTAGTTTTAGACACTGCTAGATCAATTTGAATAGTGAGGAACCAAGTTCTAACACAAATACGAATTCCAAAGAGAAGAAATAGAGTTTCGATAAAGTGAAGTAGAATTCTGAATGCAAGCAAAGATTCAGACAGAAGTAGAACCAAGTTCAGACATAAGTAAAGTATGAAGTCAATACACTGAAAGCTCATTTCTATTTTAGATAAACCAAACTCATTCGAAATCAATCTACATTATGTCTCTCAGTCCAAAATTTAATTTCAAACATTACCAACTCATCCTTGGACAAAGCTAGAATTCATTTGTGCAGCCAAGACAAGTCACACCTCTTCTCAGTTTGAAATTTTACTTTGTACACAATTACAAGTTTTCTGACAAAGCTAGTCAGTCCTTCAGATAATTCTAAGTCTTTCAGATCGAGTGAAATGACAAATAATCACTTTAGCATGATTTTTTGTCTAAAGCACTTTCTTCTTTGTCTCAAACTTACTTTAGATAGAGAAGCCGCGAATTCGACTCAATATGCAAAACATCTTAACAATTCACCCACATTTAATGAATGTCATTTTCTCCAATGAGTAGATTTTGAATCCTAGTTTAAAAGGATTAAAGAGAGGTCATTCCTAAAAAAAAGAAAGTTAGAAAGTTTGAGAAATTTTCTAAAAGAGGTTACAATGCCGCTAACCCCCTGGACCCATTTACAAATGAGCACAAAAAATTAAAGCCTACCCTTATCATTACAAGTGTGTCTGAGAGCCATAAGAAGCTGCATGTGGTACATTAACAGTGATTACTCAAGGCACATGATAGGGGAGAAGGAGCTGTTCACTAAGTTGAAAGAGAAAAATGGTAGAACAGTAACCTTTGGAGATAATAGGAAAGGTAAAGTGATTAGGATTAGTAAGGTCGACCAACTACATTCTATAGTTACTTCTAATGTTCTATTAGTTGAGAGATTAAAGCATAATCTTCCAAGTGTTAGCCAGTTTTGTTATAGCGGATACAAGGTTACGTTTGAATCTCATATTTGTTCAGTCCTAGACCAGCATGACTCAGTTATAGTTCTAGGCAAAAGAAATAGAAACGTGTATAGTGTAGACTTATGTGATATCTAAGCTAAGTGTCTTATTAGTCATGATGTGTCCTTGCTGTGGCATAGAAGATTAAGGCATACCAACAAAGACATGGTATAAAGACTATATCGAAAAGATCTTATAGTTGGCTTACTTGAATTAAAATTTGACAAAGGATAATTGTGTGATGCTTGCATGAGAGGAAAGCAAGAAAAAGTCTTTCAAATCAAACAGAGAGGTACATGCAACTAAGCCACTTCAACTGCTACATATGAACTTAGTGGAACCAACAAGAACTAGAAGTCTCAGAGGAAAACATTATGCACATGTCATTGTTGATGATTATAATAGATATACTTGTGTAATATTTCTTGCATCCAAAGATAAGGCTTTTTCATTCTTTGAGGTCTTTTCCAAGTGTGTGCAAAATGAACAAAGTTCTCATATAATTGCCATTAGGAGTGATAATGGTGGAGAGTTTGAAAACCATAAGTTTACAACCTATTGTGAAAATAATAGGATCTTTCAAACTTTCTCTACACCAAGAATACCCCAAAAAAATGGAGTAGCTAAGAGGCAAAGTGGGACATTGCAAAAGATGATGTGGACTATGCTGAGTGAATACAATCTGCCATAATATTTTTGGGCTAAAGCTATGAATACTGCTTGTTTTATTATCAATAGAATTTATACTAGGTCAATACTCAACAAAACTCCATTTGAGTTATATTATAGTAAGAAGCCAAATATATCATTTTTCCATACTTTTGGCTATAAATATTTCATTCTTAATAGTGGAAAGGAAATCTTGGAAAATTTGACAACAAATCTGATGAAGAGATATTCCTTGGATATTCCATTATTAGCAAGGCATTTAGAGTCTATAACTTGAGTAATAAAACTATAAAAGAGTCTATTCATAATAAATTTGATAAATCTACTAATTGTTCATAAAGAACAAGTAATTTTAACGATGAAGAAGATGGACTCATAGCAAGCATGGAGAGAATGAATCTGCAAAATCAAGATAAGTATGCTACACAGACTAAAACTGCAAGGGATGTAGCAGAAAGATAGTTTGAATCATCCATAAGTGAAGCAAATGAAGGAGGTAACACATCACTTCCCTAGAGATTAGAGATTCATGCATGCTTATCTTAAGAACCAAGTAATTGGTGATGTATTTAATGGAGTTAGGATTAGATCATCTTATCACAAAGTATGCGGTAACTTTGCCTTCATCTCTCAAATAGAGTCATCCTGCATAGAAATAGAAACCAAATGGATCTTTATGAAAAAACTTGATAAATCTAGTTTAGTAGTGAGGAACAAGGCATATTTAGTAGCAAAGTTGTATTGTTAAGAAGAAGGAATAGATTTTGAGGAGTCATATGCCCCCGTTGATAGGATTGAAACCATAAGAATGTTGTTGTCATTTGCATATTTCGTAAATTTTAAACTCTATCAGATGGATGTCGATTCTACATTTTTAAATGGTTTTATTAATAAAGAAGTTTTTGTGGAACAACCCTTAGGTTTGAAGATCTTCATTATCCTAACCATGTCTTCAAACTCAAGAAAACCCTCTATAGATTGAAACAAACTCCTAGAGCATGGTATGAGAGGCTAAGAAAATTTTTGATTGAGAAGGGTTTTTCAAAGGGTAAAGTAGATACCACACTCTTCATTAAACATGATATGAACAATATTCTTATTGTACAAATGTATATAGATAACATTGTTATTGGGAGCTACTAATTAAAACCTTTGTCAAGAATTTTCTAAGTTGATCTAGGGAGAAAATGAAATAAGTTTGATGGGAGAATTAAACTTCTTTTTAGGACTGCGAGTAAAAAAAGATAAAAGAATGAATTTTGATCCACCAAGCTAAATACACAAAGAAATTGCTAAAGAAATTCAATCTTGAAAATAGAAGAAAATATGGAATGCTAATGAGTACTTCTATCAAATTGGGAAAGAACAAAAAGGTAAATCTGTTTGGTAAAAATATTATAGAAGCATGATCGGATCTCTATTGTATCTTACTACTGGTAGGCCAGATATCATGTTTAACATCTGTATGTGTGCTAGATTCCAATCAAATCCTAGAGATTCACATCTTATCGTTGTAAAAAGAATCTTTAGATACCTCTTAGACACTCTAAACCTCGATTTATGGTATCTAAAAGGTTTGGATATTGAGTTAGTTGAGTACTCTAATTTTGATTTTGCTAGATATAAAGTAGATAGGAAGACTACCTTAAGGACTTGTCAGTTTCTTGGAAATATGATCATCTCATAGTTCTCAAAGAAATAGACATCTATTGTATAATTAACTGTTGAGGTTGAATATATTGTAACTGAGAGCTGTTGTGCTTAGATTCACTAGATGAAATAACAGTTGAGCGACTATGGTTTGAAATTTAGTGATACGCTCATCGGATGTGACAATACTAGTGATATAAATCTAACCAAGAATCTAGTTATGCACTCTATATCTAAGCATATAGATATTGGGTATCATTTTATTAAAGATCATGTCTAAAATCATAATGTTTGCTTAGAATATTTACCAATGAAAAATCATTTAGTAAACATTTTCACCAAATCACTCCTAGAGGAGTAATTTTGCATGATTAAAAGGAATTTAGGAGTGATAGATCCTCATGCATAATGCTTATGTCTTGATCATTACATTTCGGTTGTAAATACTTGATCTGAATGTTGATTCTTTCTGTTAAATGCTTGAAATGCTATATGTTTATATGTTTTAAATATTGTTTGCAACTTAGAATATTTCGGACGTAGTTTTAGCCACACCTTCGAACATTGCAAAACTTCACTTCATAACATCTAAAGTTCATCCTAAATTTTTAGACACAATAATGTTATGTCCGAAGTTATAACTTCAGACTGATTCAAGTCTTCTTTGTTTGAAATTTCAAAGCCTATTGCTTATCATTCAAACCCTCCCATCTTGAGCCTAAATCTTCATTTTTAAGGCAAGACCTCATTTTTATGTTGGAATTAAAGACTTCTTTATTGGAATGCTTATCCTTCATCCATTCTTAGAAAATATTCATTCAATATCCCTCAAGAACATACTAGAAACTACCCTACTATTTAATAGCCACCCTTTTTATTCATTACCATCCATTCGTTGTCATGGCAAGAGTAGAAGAGAAAGAAAAGCAAGTCGGTGAGATGCACGATCACAAAGTAGTAGCAGAAAACGTGCATAGGTCAATTCATCAAAGGGAAGCAAAACAAACAAAGAAGTTCTTAAGATGTTTTGGACTAAAGTTTCTGCCAGACTTGATGAAGCTTCTACTATTTCTAAAGAAGAAGATAAAAGGATTCAATGGATATCTACAAGAAATTTTTTGTTCTTTGAAGTTCTCGAAGATCATCTTTATATAAGTCCAAAGGCCTTACTGTCAATGTAACCATCCTTGGAGGCCAACGCAAAAGAGGAGAAGTAGTAAATGTAGAAACCCTCTCCCCTATCTAAAACTTTGGCCCTCCTCCAATGTGACCTTCCTAAAAGTAATGGACACATGCCTATGCATGATTTCAAATATTTTCGAAGGATCATAATTGGGCTCCACCTCAATCTTTCTACCTCCTCCATTTCTTCCATCCATCCCATCCCTATTGCACATTTTCATAATTAGATTATAACTCTACTTGTATTGAATAGATTTGATTATAACTCTATTTGTATTGAAATGCAATAAAATATCTTTTTGTGTTACTTCTAGGTATTCTATCTTAATGCACACTCTATGTTGTGTCTATTTTCTTTCCCTTGTACCTTTTTGATAATGGAAAAAAGGGGGAGAATTGTATATTTTCTAAAATATGTTTAAATAAAAAGGGGGTGTAATTGTATATTTAATAAAACATGTTTGAATCCAGTGTACTCACTCAAGGGAAGATTAGAAAAACTTGTTAGATGTGTACTCTGTCAAGGGGAGCTATGTATGTCATGACATGATTAAAATATATTTGTCTAGTTCCCATATGCTTTGTTCATTTTATTTTTGTTTTAAGAGTTATTTCACTCAAACATTTTGTCATCATAAAAAAGGGGAGATTGTTGAACCAAACCTCCTTTACTTGGATTAATTTTTGTAACGAATATGTTTAACCAACTAAGTTTTGATGATAAGCAAAAATCATATGAGTGAATGGTTAAGCTATTGACTATTATTTCCAAGCATGCAGAAAACATATATAAATCAACAAAATAACTTAGTAAAGTGGACAATGCACACACAATAAAATCAAAGACAAGATACAACTTATATATAAAAAAAATGAAAATGCTCAAAGATTATGGCAGGCATTGCATAAAAGCTTCAAAGTCACTTGGAATGCATTCTCAATCGCTACCAAAGACAATTAGACTGATGCTCAAGTTTGGACGCAGACAAGTTTCCAAATATCATTCAAACGTACACCATCTAGTTTCAGACACTACTAGATCAATTTGAACACTGAGGAACCAAGTTTGAACACAAATATGACTTCAAAAGGGAAGAAATAAAGTTTGGACAAAGTGAAGTAGAATTCTGAACTCAAGCAAAGATTCAGACAGAAGCGGAACCATGTTCGAACATAAGTAAAGTATGAAGTCAAGACACTAGAAGCTCATTGCTATTTCAGACGAATCAAACTCATTCGATAATTAGTCTGCATCATGTCTCCCAATCCAAAATTTAACTTTGAACATTGCTAATCCTCAGATGAAGCTAGAATTCATTCATGTGGCCAAGACGATTCACGTCACTTCTTAGTCCAAATTTTACTTCAAACACAACGAAGAGTTTTTGGACAAAGCTAGTCAATCATTTAGTTAGTCCTAAGTCAATCTTTCAGATAGAATGAAATGATGAATAATCTCTTCAGCATGAATTTTTGTCAAAAGCACTTTCTTCTTCATCTCAAACTTACTTCGGATAGAGAAGCCGCGAATTCAATTCAACGGGTAAAAATCTTGATGATTCACTCACATTTAATCAATGTCATTTTCTTTAATCAGCAAATTTTGAATCCTAGTTTAAAAGGAATAAAAAGAGGTTGTTCTAAAAAAAAGTAAAATTTGGAGATAAGAGAAAAAATTTTGAAAGAGCTTATAGTGCATTTACTTAGACATTAAAGTTTTCTTCAAACTCCATTGAGCAAAATGCCATCTGTATTGAAAGAACATTCTCTGCAATAGCTTACTGAAGTCTAATATTCTCTGTATTTATTGCAATACATTTATTTTTATTGCACTTTCAATTTTGTACAAAATTAGCTTATGTAAGAGGCATTTTCATTGTACAACCTTCTTTGTATGAAATACCAAGCAAGGGGCTTGCAAATCTCATATAAGTTTGCTGGTAAGCTCGGAGACCAATGGTTACATAAGTTTGTTGGTAAGCTTAGATATCAATAGTTGTATAAGTTGGTTGGTGAGCCTGGAAACCAAAGTGTGTAAAGTTTGTTGGTAAGATTTTAAAACCAACAGGTGATTAGTGGAACCTGAGTGCTACAGGTAAGGCTGACTCAAAGACTGGAGTAGGTGTCATATTGGGTCAAACCACCATAAAATACCATTGTCCTGTACTATGTGATCTGTTTTCCATTCTTTCAACACTTTAATTTTTTATCTTGGCCAAAATTTTTAAAGGCTTGATTCACACCACCACCCCCCTCCCCCCCACCCGCCCTCCCCTCTTGAGTCACCATTTGAATGGGACCAACAATAAGTGCTTTGTTCATTTTACACAAGTTTGGTAAAGATTTCAAAGAATGAAAAAACTTCATCTTTGGATGTTAGAAATATTATTCATATGAGTCATGAATAATAATCAATAATTACATATGTATAATGTTCTCCTCCTAGGCCTCTTGTTCTTATTAATTCAACTAAGTCCATGTGTAGCAATTGAAAAGGTCTAGTTGTATATACTTCCTTTTAATATTTAAAAGATTCTCTCACTTATTCACCTTTCAAGCAAGCAATACACATGGTCTTTGTCAAATTTCAATTTAGGTAAGCCAATAACCAAGTCTTTGTTATACATCTTTTTTATCAAATATTTATTAGCATGGCCTAATCTTCTATGACACAAAAAGGAGTAATTATTTTCAATAACAAAATATTTAGCCAAAATTTCACATATATTAACCAAATATATATTTTCATATCTTTTATCATAAACTACAGTAGAACCAGTAGAATTAATCACAAAACATCCAACATAATTTTATAACCACTATTACAAAATTAACTAATACTTAAAAGGTTGTATTTTAATCCCATTACTAATAACACATCAAAAATAATTATAGAATGTGGCTGGCCAACCTTACCAATTTGAACCAATCTACCTTTTCCATTATCCCCAAAGGTCATTGTTCTACCAACTTTGGCTTTTAAATCAAAGAACAAATCCCTCTCCTTGTCATATGTCTTGAGCAACTACTATCAATGTACCACATTTATTCCCTATGGCTCTCAAGTACACCTATAAGGAAAGGTTTAATCTTTAAGTTTTGATACCCATGTAGGAATGGGTTGAGGGTGATTAGTAGCACAAAACTTCAGTATCCATTATTTCTTTGATGTCATAACTTTTCTAGAATCAGATTGAATTGTATTTACATTTATTACTACTGATTTTGAAACCTAAATTTGTTTTATTTCTTGTTTGATTCTAGGTTTTTTTCAATAACTTTGTTTTTCTTCTTATGTATATTTTCTCCACCTTTTGCTTTTGGTTTCAATTTTACTAAAGTGACAGTCAAGGTCTTTTTTAAGGTAGTATTTTCAACCTTAACAAATTCAAGCTCTTTTAGAGTTAATTGATTCCTCTTGAGCTTATTTTTCTTATCATGTAGTTTGGAACGTTCTTCTCTCATTTTACTTAGCTCCTTTTTGGTTTCTACTTGCTTAGTCTTTAAAGCTTTGAAATCCAAATATAATTCACTTAGGATTTCTTCTAATTTAGGAGAGTTATTGTGAGAGGTTACCTTATCGATATGGATTGCTATGAAGTTAATTTTGGTGTATAATTCTTCTTGATCTCTTCTATTAGAAGACATTAGACTTACTTCTCTTTTGCTTCATTGGAGCTTTTATTCAACATTCCTTCAATGAACTCCCATATAGCCAATGCTTTATTCTTTATTTAACTACTATTATTGTTGTTGTTGTTGTTCTTGGTGAAGTATAATTGGTATTTCTTCTTTGATTCTTCTTGCTTTTTTTCATTCCTATCTAGGTTAGGACAATCATATTACATATTCCTGAGCTCTTTGCAATTATAGCATGTTGGCATAGTTTTCTTCCTTTCTCTACTTTTGAAGTTGTTGAAATTTACTCCAACTTTTTTCTTCTTCATTACAGTCTTGAAACTTCTTGTTTGCATTGCCATTTCATCTCATTCAATTCATTATTTTGACTGATTTCATCTTTTGATTTAGTTTTCAATGTGGTAGATCATTTACTTCTAGACTCATTTAGTGTCTTCTACTTCATTAAGACTTCATGGATATTAAGAGAACCCATGAGCTGCTAAACTATCATCTTATCCAAGTCCTTTACTTCTTGGATGACTATTACTTTTGGCATCTACTGCCTTAGTAGTGATCTTAATATCTTCTTCACTAGCTTTGATTCTTTGTATTTTTCACCAAGGTTTTTCAATCCGTTAGTTATCTTTCGAAACCTGCCAAATTTATTTCTAATAGTTTCTATGCCCTTCATCATGAAGGACTCATAGTCATGCACAAAAATATTTCTTTTAATCTCCTTCACCTAGTTTGTTCCTTCATAAGCTACTTAGTGCTTGTCCCATATGTCATTTATGCTATCACAGGATGAAAATTTTTCATGCTCTAAGGGGGAAGGGCATAGTAATAGCAATTCTTTGCCTTGGCATCTCTTTCTACTACTTGAATATCCTCAGTTGTGTATTTATCTTTTGTGTTAAGGGCAACCCTTCTGGTTTTTTATGATTAGCCATAACTGGTAATCTGTGGCTATTAAGAAGTTCTATATTTCTCATTTTCTAATATCCATAATTTAAACCACCAAAGAAAGAATGATGGATCATAGACTATCCCTCAACTGCAGTGTTCTGGGAGAAATTGGCCATTGGATCTCTTCACAAGTTTATTTATAAAAAAGATGAGATCAAAAAAGTGAAGCCCACTCTTATACTAACTATTGGCCCTCAAATAATGTAAATCGCTCAAGAGGGGGGACGAATTGACCTTCAAAAACTTTTGGCCAAAATATAAAATGTGCAAGAAGAAGTTAAGAAAAGATGCACAAAAGCACACTACAAAGCAACATGATATATTGTGATTTGGCCTAGATGGGTTCCTACTCTAGTCTCTAAAACAATCCTCTATCTTAGGTTCCACTAAATAATAGTCTCCTAAGCATAATTGGTCTTCGAGCTCATCACCAAACTATTGCAATAATCTCATTGCAAGTATGTCAACTAGCAAACCCACAAACCTCAGAAGGTAACGCAACAAGAATTTTTTCCAATAAGTTTGCCTTTTGATAAGCTAAGATGTATATAATAAAGAATGAATGATAAAAAGATTACTCAATATTGAACTAGTGCTTCGAGCTCCTTTGATATAAGAATTGATGTAGCTTGAAGATCAAGCTAAGTTTAAGCATAGTGAAGTGATGGCACTTGGAAGAAAACTTTTGTCTCTTTGTAAATGAACAATGTAAGATCACTTCTTAAGTTTTTTCTTGAATGAATTCTCTATTTATATACTTGTAACTATTTGAAATTGATTCATTGAAAATTTAGCCATTGAATCAAACATGTGAAAATCGAATAAAAATACTTTTGTTTAACGACATACCTCTTTCATCTTCTCTGGCAAATCCTCTGTCGAGTACTCTATCGAGTAAGGAGAACCTAAAGATGTCTATGATTTCAACTGTTGATTCATCTATTGATAGTATTCATTACTAGAGTTCATGATAGACCTTTGTTATGGTCAATACTTCCTCTATTGATTCCTCTATGAATCATTGGTCTAGAGAATTGTCATCCAAACTTCCTTTGTAGATTCCTTTGTTATCTCTAACAACTTCACATACTTCTAATGGCTAGTTTGCAAACCTATATCATTTTGAAATTTTAACCTATGATCTTCTCTCTAAAGAATTTGATCATAGACACTTTTTCCAGATTCTTCAAGATAGCTCTATCATGGGAATTATTTTCTGTTTTGTCTCCTATGTCATGTGAATTGTTGTAGGGTCTTTATTTCTTCATTTTTTCTTCCAGCTTGACTTATTTTTTAATGTGTTATGACTATCTTGCATTGCTTCTTAATGGAACTTATTATTTTAATATTGTTATATCTTGTTTATTTTGGTACTTTTGTGTTACATGTGTTTTTCATTTTAATCTTTGGAACACTTGAAAACATTGTTATTAGTATCCTTATTTCTTACTCATATATTTTTTCGTCATCAAAATCAAGCTATCATTTTGTTAGTAGTCCATGTGTTGGATTCAAACAAAGCTCACCTACTTCCAATAGCTAGTTCACAGACCCTCTATGATCTTGAAGATTTCCTCTATGACATCCTCCATGAATAATTTGATCATTTATGAGTGTTCTAGAACCTTTAAGAGAACTCTGTTAGGGGGAAATCTTTCATTTGTGATTTTTTTTGTCACATGAACTATTGTGAATGTTTAACTTTCTCAATTCTTCTTCATTTTTGAGATGTTTTTGAATATATGTAGATTATTTTAATATTTTCTCAATGGAGCTTATCCTTTAAGCAAGAATGAGTCATGTTTATTTTGATACTGATAAATTTCATTTAATATCTGCAACACTTGAAAATATTGTCATTAGTACCATCTTTTCTTACTCATATATTTATTTATCATCAAAATGAAGTTACTTTAAGATTAAGAGTCCTTGTTTTGGAATCAGCAAATGCAATGTCTAATAATTAATCATAGAATTCCTAATCTCAAAGGTAACTAGGTTTGCTTGATGTTTCATCTTGAGAGAACTACTGTGTTTTGTTTCTTAGAAAATCATGAAATCAACTTATTTTTCAAGAATTGACATGTTCCACTTATGTTCTTTCCATCTACTTTATACCCAGCAAAATCTGCATTTGAATATCCAATCAAGTTAAATGGTGAATCCTTTTGATATCACAAACCTAGATTTATAGTATTCAATAAGTAATTGAATATTATCTTAACAGCTTGAAGGTGTAACTCCCTAGGACTTGACTAAAATCTAGCAGACAATAAACATAATATTAGGCCTACTAGTAGTAAGATAAAGAATTGAACCTATCATACTTGGTCTACCATCTTTCCTTGTTCATCTTTGCCTTGCCTTGCCAAAGCACTCATTGGCATTAACACTGGTTTTGATTTTTTTTATTCTAAACTTCTTTAGTGTCTCTCTTGCCTACTTTGATTGACATATAAAAATTTCCTCTTTTTCTTACTCAATTTGCAATCAGAGGAAGTAACTTAACTCCCCCATCATGCTCATTTCAAACTCTCCCTACATGCACTTAAAAAATTCCTTGCATATATTTTCATTAGTAGATCCAAAAATGATACTATCAACATCAACTTATACTAGAAATAAATCACAATCCAAGCTCCTATTGAATAGAGTATATCTACTTCCTCTCTGAAACAACCTTAACCATATAAAAAATTGCTAAGCCTTTCATACCAAGCTCTAGGAGCTTATCTTAGTCTATAAAATGCTTTTGACAATTAATGAATATGATGTGGTTGGTCAACACTTTTAAAGCTAGAAGGCTATTTGACATACAATTCTTCATTAAGAAAACCATTTAAGACTTCACTTTGGACATCCATTTGAAATAACCTAAAGTTTTTATGCGATGCAAATGCCAAAATCATTATAACAGCTTTCAACCTAGCTACAAGGGCATAGGATTCCTCAAATTATCTACCTTCCCCTTAAAAATACCCATTGGCAACTCTTTTTACTTTCTTTCTAATAACCAAACCAGATTCATCCAATTTATTTCTAAAAACTTATTTAGATCCAATCGCATAGTCAAATTTCATTTTTTTGAATTGGTTGAACTTTTCTTACATTGCAATTATCCATTTTTTATCATTTAAGGCCTCATCAATGCAAACAACTGGTTTAGTATGAGAGATAAATGCAAAATGTCCACAAATGTTATGCATATATCGCCTAATTCTCACACCCTCATAAATGTTTCCAATAACTTGATCCCTAGAATGATTATGCATAAACTTTCAATCACTAGAAAGGGTAAAGTCATTGTTTCTTTTTTGTTTTACCTATGAAGTTCCCTCTTCTTGAGGGTTTGATCCTTTTTTCTTTTTTTTTTTTTTTTGCTATTTCTTGATCTCCATTTATGCTGAGCTCTTTCATTTCTTTATTTTATTCTCCTTCATCGCTAATATGCTCAAGTTTCTTTCTCAAGGGGAGCCATATATGTTAAATATATATGCACTGACTCTTCTATAATAAGATTTTTCTTATTATGGATTCTATAAGCTTTGTTAAATGATGAATAACCAAGAAAATTTGCCTCATTAGATTTGCTATCAAATTTTTTAAAGTTCTCTTTGCCATTTTTAGCATATAGCAAGTGCACCCAAAAGTATAAAAATATGAAACATTTAGCTTCTTACCCTTTCAAAGCTCATAGGTATCTTTTTGATGTCTAACATGAATATGATTAACAATATGGCAAGCTCTGTTAACCGCTTTTGTCCAAAAATATTTATGTAAACCACAAGCATGGCTCTTGCCATTTCTTGCAAAATCCTATTTTTCCTTTCCACAACTCTATTTTATTAAGGAGTCCAAGATGCAGAAAAGCTATGGTGAATTCCATTATTTTCACAAAATTTAGCAAAATATTTGTTCACATCTCATATTCTGATGATCAAGTATGAAACTTGAATCAAAATTGATCTTTTGTTTGACACATATCCCAATGTTGTGCAAGAGAGCTTCCCGAGCCTTTATATGCCTTGCAAAATTGTTCAAGGAAATTAACCTATCCCAGAAGTGAAACACAGAATCATAGTCCATCCTACCAATGAAAATTGTGTCTTCACCTAGATGAATAATTGGTTTCCAATACTGTAGTGAATTCCATTAGAAGAGGATCCTTAGAATGTAATAAGAACTTTTTGGGTTATCCTCCACATCTAAGAGTCGCATCAGTGTAAGTTGCAGAGTGGTCTTAGCCCACATGTGAATGGTGTCAACATCATTTCTGGAATGGTGATGTTCCCCAACCCTCTTAGTTGGAAGGAGTGCTTGATAGTTTTTTCCCAAGGAGAGAAACCTTGTCTTCGCTCTCCTTTTCATTGCCTTCAATTTTAAAGGCTGCTCCTCTTTCTCCCAGGCGCAGCACCCCTTAACACCTTTTAAAAAGGGTTCAAACTAAGAAGAGTATGCCTCAAAAGGGATAAATTATTTATTTAATAAAGGAAAGTAATTTTTGAATATCTAGTTTCTTGCTTCTCTTTTGATGCTTAACCGCTCATCAAGCAGCTTCTCATTTTATGGTTCTTCCACTAGATGATAGAAGCTTAGATTCATTTATAGTCATTATTCCTGGCATTGGCCAATGTAAGCTGAGATTCTCCACTCATTGTAGTAGCTTGCTTGCTTGATTTGCTCCATGCAGGCACAAGGGTTTGAAGAGGAAAGTGCTTGCTTAAAGTTTGTCTTTTGCTTTGCTTATTCTATCCTTCTCAGATCAAGGTCAAAAATTCCCCTATGAAGAGGGACACTCTTATAGGGATAATAATGACGTTTAAGTTCCTTAGCAAAAATTAAGAACTTCATTTCAATTTCATGAAGGCACCTCTACCTACGTACATAAATGGTGAAGTTCTGTCTAGAGCAATCCCCAAACATTAAGCTAACTGGAATATGAAGATGTCAAGTTATGCCTAGTAAGGGCAGCTTACTCTCAACAATGATCACTTACTAGCTTCAGTCAAAGCCATAGAAATATTTAATGAGAGGTTGATGAGAGGTCCTAAGAGGGAGAGCTACAGCAAGTGTATGTGGAACGTCATCTGGTCCATGTACCTTTATATTCTTTTATCATTTGCTAGGGAATACTTCTTGAAATGCCTGAATTAGCAGCGTCCTAGCCTTTAGAACTAGTCATTAATCTCTTTCCCGCCTAGTCGTATTAATACTAGCCCTCTTGCCTTGTTGCTAGTTTTGGACATGTAACTAAGTCATCTAAATCCCCTTGCTCTCTACTAGCAGCCTTGCCGTAACCGATGATGAGTAAATTTCATTCACTTACATTAACTATGTTTTAACTTATTAGGATTATGTGCAAGATTTTCATAACAACAAAACTTGTTTTAGACTTGATATATGCTAACGATGTTGATAATTTAGAAATCTTAAAAATATAGTCAAGTATGCTTGAAGAGTATATATTTTAATTGAGTAATCACTATGCAAGTATATTTGCAAGTTATCAGAAAATGAAGAAAATCACTATGATCCATATTGCAATTAACTTGGCTTATCATATTATGCTACATTGGATCATATTTATAATTGTTAAGATAGAATTATGTGCCTCAGAGAAATATCATTTCTATATTCCAAAGAAATTAAGCTTGAAAGAGTTTTTCTAAATACAAAATCATGACTCAAATTTTCTACTCATGTTTCTAAACTTATGCAAATCATATGTGTACAAATGTATTTTAATTAGTAATGAAAAATGTAAAAGTCTCAAGAAGTGATAGAATGCAAAAACACAAGTGGAGGACGTCAACTGCTTGGCGCAACCGCCTAGCATACCGCCTGCCAATAGACAATCAAATGAATCAAGAAACAAAGCACTAGAAGGCAAACCACCTAACATGTCCCCAGCTACCTATGTCTACTACCTATGAGCATAGGTAGTATGGAAGTCGCCTGCCAGGAGGCAGCAAAGTACACTTGGAAGAAAAGCTAGAGAATCTACCACAGTCACATGGCCTAGCTGCCTGGCATGTTGCCTAGTGTACAGGCACTTAGCCCAAGTGCCTGCCATACCTCCTGTTAACCCCCAATGGTCAGAAATTCAAATGTTACTCCATCAAATCAACTTCAATGGCCATGATTTTGAAAGATCTATTTAAGGGGGGAATGGAGGGACGTTTCTAAGAAGGTGTGGTATTCATTTTGAAGATTCTTTTGAGCTTTAATCTTTTCATTCTCAAGTAACCCAAGGCCAAGAGCTAAAACCCTCTTCATACTTACACAAGAGCTTTCAAACTTCATAATATTCATTCAAGGCCTTCTTCTACAACACAAAAAGGAGGGAAAGTAATCAAATAGGGGTTAAATAAGAAATTTTTATAAACCCAATTCATCCCTCCCCTCTTGGGTTAAGCCAAACTTACGGGACCCAACAAAGCTTAATTATTTGCAAATCCTCATTTCTTTTAGATAAATTTCATATTTATTTGTTGAATTTTCTGGGTGTCTTGAAGATGGAAAAGAAGACAGTTGCAAAGGAGCCAAAAATCAAGTTGTAAAGGAAAAGCTAAGCCGGCGTTGCCGGCCCCCACTCGGAGCCACCGGTGCCAAGATCTTCAACCACCACTTGCTGAATAACAAGCCAGTGCAGCTGCCCACCCATAATTTTAGCAATATTTTTTAGTGCATAGTTAATGAGTTTTTAAATAGGGAAGTTAGGGTTTTATAGGGTTCCTTCCATGTCTGTTTTGAGAGTTCTTTCTATGGGTTCTGAGAAAAATTTTTGGAGTTTTCTTATGGAGAAGGAGAGATTGCAAGTAAGCAAGAAGAAGGAGAAAAGATGTTCTTAATTATGATCATTCTGTCTAAGGGAGTTGTTTTGGTTTTTCTTGTGAATTAAATCTCTTTTTTTAGGGTGAAGATGTAATCCTTCTTGATACTCTTTGTTATGGATTGTTGGTTATTAATGGCTATATGATCTTGTTTCATTCATGATGTTATTTGTCATGATTTAATTTATTTATTGCTTAATCACCAATATTATGAGTTAGATTATTTATTCAAGCATGGTTAAGGTAGACACCATATGCTAAACCATGAGCTCCCTTGAATGAAAAGGATAAATGGTTAAGATAGACACCATATGCTAAACCATACTATTTTAGTTCTTATATTCTTAAGCTTAATGAGTTTTCACCTCAATTATACTACACACTATAGGTAATTGGAACGAGTGAAAACACTTGATTTAAACCCTCACACCTAACAATAATAATCTTACTTTTGAAAGAACGAACCCAAGTGAGGCATTGAATCCAACATTTCATTAGCAAAGGGGTATCATCTAGTGGTGAAATTCGATCCCTAGACCCTTGCATCTTGCTAATCTCCCTGCATTATTTTTAGTCATTGATTTACTTGCATTCCATTAAGTTTCTGAAATTCTAAACTTTTGCCAAATATTATTCCATGTTTATTCAATTATAAATACATTCTTTTTAAGGCTAGGATAGTTTAGTAACTAAAATTAATTAAGTCAATTTGATCATTCTCTATGGGATTAACCCTTACATTGGACACTATGCTGCTATACGTCCATACACTTGTGAGGAATTATAAGTTCAACCATTAAGTTTTTGGCATCGTTGTTGGGGAATAGTTCCAAATTAATTTGATTAAGATTAGTTACATTCTTTCTTTTTATTCTTGTATATAATTGTATATAAGAATATTTCTAATTGTTTCCTTCTTTTCATTGCAGTATTGTGAATGCACAGAATGAGATCTTTGAATCCAACTCTATTTCCATTAAACAATCATGCTAATAAATTGGAAATTGAAATAGAGATTTAAAGCGAAGGATAAGAAGAACACATGGCTGATAACGTGGAAAACCAAGTAGCTCAACAATTAATGAAAGAATTTACACACCCTACTACAGGGATTTCAGCTTCATGCATTGTGTTAGATGAGGATGTTAGAAATTATGACATGAAATATATTCATTTTAACATGCTTCCATATTTTCATGGGATAGCTTTAGAGGATCCACTGACATTCATGTGTGATTTCTATGCAACCATCCAAACATTTCCATTAAAGGGGCTAACAAAAGATCAGTTATGTATGAGATGTTTTCCATACACTTTGAAAGATGCAACCAAGGCATGGTCCATGATAGTAGCCTCATTGACAACATGGGGAGCAGTTTATAATAAGTTCATTGGGAAATTCTACTCTCATGCTAAAACTATTGAATTGAGAAGCAAAATTATTACTTTCTCTCAATTGGATGGTGAAGCTTTCCATGAAGCATGGGAAAGGTTTAAAGCAATTTTGGTTCAATGCCCTCATCATGGATATCCACTTGAGTTGCTTAACCAATTTTTCTATGATGGACTGACACAACCATGCCAAGCTATGGTTGGCAATGCTATAGGTGGAGCCATGGGAGAAAAGACTCCAGAAGAAACTTATGAGCTATATAAGATATTGGGAGCAAATTCTCAATAGAAAAGTGTAAGAGGTAGATTTAGGGGACTTTATGAAGTGAATTCTAATTCTAATCTATCAATGCAAATGTCAAAGATGGCTAAGGAGATGAAGGCAATGTGCTCTATGATTGTGCACTTGAAGCAACCACAACCTGCTCTAGCAGAAGTTTGTTCTCTTTGTGGTAATTCAGAACATTCACCTAATATTTGCCCTTCAAATGAACATTTTGCAGGTGACATTAAGCAAGCTAATGCAATGAACTTCTAGAACCGGAGGCCATGGAATGACTAGTACTCAAACACTTACAATCTTGGTTGAAGAAATCATCTTAACTTCTCTTGAAACAATGAAAGAAATCATAATCAAGCTGGAACTTCATTTCAACCACAACCAAAGAAGCCTATGCAAAGTTTCATTCAAGTAACACAAACCCAGTTCCAGAATAATGCAACCAAATTCCAAAACATTAATTCCAAGTTCCATAACATGGAGGCATCCATGAAAAGATGGAAACTCAATTACAACAAATTGCAAAAGCAATACAGAGCCACACACTTGAGAAGTTGCCTAGCTAACCTGAGTAAGCAAAAGCAACAACAATATTGAGGAGTGGAAAGGTAATTGATAATAAGGTTGGAGAAAAAGTTGATAGATCAATTGTTTCTGTAGGAATAGAGAAAGGGAAGAAAAATATTGAGGAGGAAGGGCATCCAAAGAAGGTAGTGTTTCCAGTAGTTAACCCTTCTGTCAACTACAAAGCACCCCCACCAAATGATCCTCCTATCCATTTTCTAAGAAGGCTGAAGTAGGGTAAATTTGATAAATCATTCTCTGATATTAATGATATCCTTTCCAAGGTTAATGTCAATTTTCCTTTGCTTGATATGATAATGAATATGCCTGCTTATGCTAAATTTCTGAATGAATTAAACACAAGGAAGCGTAAGGATAAGCCACATGAGAAAGTTCTAGTTTCAAAGGAAACTAATACAATTTTATAGATAAAACTTCCCCAAAAACTCAAGTATCTAGGTAGTTTTAATATCTAAATCATAATTAGAGGGACAAATAAGATAAAGGCGATGCTAGACTTAGGTGCAAGCATTAATTTGATGCCTTATTATGTTTATATACAAGTTGGATTGGGAGAATTAAAACCCACTACAATGTCTCTTTAACTTGCAGATAAATTAGTTAAATATCCTACAGACATTGTAAAAGACATTCTTGTGTAGATTGATAAACTGATTATTCTTGCAGATTTCATTATGCTTGACATGGAAAGACAAATGATTCATAGCAACCACTAAGACAATCATAGATGTATAGAATGGAAAGTCGAAGATGACTATCTTAGATTAAACTGTTGAAATTTCTATTTATAATTCTTTATTACTACCTTCAGATCCCAATGGATATTTTTCAAGTTGATGAATTGGATTCACTTATTTTATCAACTTTTGTGCAGGATGAGACAATTGATAAGCTAGAATTGGTGCTGATTATAGATGGACTGGAGGATGATGAAGGGATGATGAATTTGAAAGTTGAACTTGATAGAGCAGAGCAAGTCAAAGAAGGGAAAGTTTTCAATGAAGGGTTGTCACATGTGAACCCAGAAGTGGAGCAATCATTCGTCACATTACCCCAATTGGAATTGAAGTAATTAGCTTAGAATTTAAAATATATATTTCTTAGTGAAAATAATACTTTTTCAATGATTATTGCTTTTGGTCTGTTGATGAAGAAATTAAGCTGATGAATGTATTGAAAGATCACAAAGGGGCTATAGCCATCTTATAGCCATCCGATTTGGTATTTCTGTTGTAAAATGTGCATTGACTACAGGAAACTCAATGTAGCCACAAGAAAGGATAACTTCCCCCTTTCTTTCATTGATCAAATACTTGAAAGGTTGGTAAGTCATGATTACTGCTATTTTCTAGATGGTTTTTTAGGTTATAATCAAGTTCCAATTGCCCCAGAAGATCAGAAGAAAACTAATTTTACCTACCTATTTGAAACTTTTACATATCGATGGATGTCGTTTGGTTTATGCAATGCCCTTGCTTCTTTTCAAAGGTGTATGATGTTTATCTTTTGTTATATAATTGAAAATTTTATTGAGATGTTTATGGATGATTTTTCTATTTTTGGAGACTCATTTAATGATTGCCTTCATAACTTACGATTAGTGCTTAAAAGATGTATGGAAATGAATTTGACTTTAAGTTGGGAGAAATGTCACTTTTTAGTGAAGCAAGGAATTGTGCTTGAGCATATTATTTCAAGTAAAGGCATTGAGGTAGATAAGGCAAAAATTAAATTCATTGCAAAGTTGCCACCACTAATTTCAATCAAGGGAGTTAGAAGCTTTCTTGGTCATGCAGATTTTTACTGATGGTTTATTAGGGATTTCTCAAAAATTTCTAGATAGCTCTATAACCTACTAGCTAAAGATGTAACTTTCTGTTTTGATGAGGAGTGCCTTGTAGCCTTCAATACTTTGAAAGAAAAATTGACATTGGCTCCTATTCTAGCAGTTCCTAATTGGTCTCTTCCATTTGAACTCATGTGTGATGCATCAAACTTTGTTGTTGATGATATCTTAGAATAGAGAGTAGATAGGTTACCTCATGTTAGTCATTATGCAATCAGGACTCTAAATGAAGCACAATTGAACTATTCTACCACTAAAAAAGAATCGCTTGCTATTATGTTTGCTTTAGAAAAATTTTGTTCTTACTTAATTAGTTCAAAGGTAATTGTTTTTTCACTGAGATATTTGATAACAAAGAAAGATGCCAAGCCCAGGTTGATCAGGTGGATTTTATTATTGCAAGAGTTTGATCTAACAATTAAGGATAAGAAGAGCTATGAGAATGTTGTAGCAGATCATCTATCCAGATTGGTTGAAGGAACTAGCTTTGACCAAGAAAGAGGAAAGGAAAGCATTCCTATCAATGAGATCTTTCCTGATGATTAATTGTATTCAGTGAAGGGGAGTGAACCTTGGTATGCTGACATTATAAATTATTTGGTTAAGAGAATTTTTAATCCTCTATTGAATTCACAGGGAAGAAGAAAGTTGCTATCAATGGCGAGGCATTATTTTTAGGATGACCTAGTCTTGTTCAAAATATGCCTAGACCAAATTATTAGCCATTGCATTTTGGAATATGAGTAGCAGAGTATTCTAAGACATTGCCACACATCTAGTTGTGAAGGGCATTTTGGTGGAAAGAAAACTGCTCTCAAAGTCTTTCAATCTGGATTTTATTGGCCAACCATTTTCAAGGATGCTCATGCTTTTTGTGTTTATGTGTGACAGATGCCATAGAACAAGAAATATTGGAAAGAGAGATGAGATGACACTTACAGGTAACCTTGTTATTGAACTTTTTGATGTATGAGGTATTGATTTTATAGGTCCATTCCCACCATCCACTGGAAACCTATATATTTTGTTTGTTGTGGATTATGTGTCCAAGTGGATTGAAGCTATGGTTACTAAGACTAATGATGCTAATGTTGTGATGACATTTTTGAAAGATAGGATTTTTTTCAAGTTTGGAACTCCAAGAGCAATTATTAGTGATAGGGGAACTCATTTTTGCAATAAGTTTTTTGCAACTCTATTAGAAAAGTACAACATCAATCACAGGGTTGCAACACCTTATCATCCATAAATGTCAGGGCAAGTAGAAGTCAGCAACAGACAGATAAAAGCAAATAAGGAATGGACCACAAATACTACAAGGAAAGATTGGGCAATGAAGCTGAACAATGCCTTGTTGGCATACAGGACTGCTTTCAAGATTCCAATCAGAATAAGTCTATATAAACATGTTTTCAGAAAAGCCTACCATTTTCCTTTCGAGTTGGAGCATAAGGCCTACTGGGCTATTAAACATCTGAATTATGATATGAAAAAGACAGGAGAGCAGAAGAAACTTCAACTTCATGAACTTGAGAAGCTGAGGAATGAGGCATATGAGAATGCCAAGATTTACAAGGAGCGAACCAAGAAATATCATGATGAAGTTATTTGTAAATGGTACATTGAACCTCGAATGGATGTTTTACTTTGTAACTCACATTTCCATTTATTTTCAGGAAAACTAAAATCACATTAGGTCGATCCATTTCTTGTCACACAAGTATTTCCTCATGGAGTGGTTGAATTGAAAAATTTGAGGGATGGGAGCACTTTTAAACTTAATGGTCATCATGTTAAGAAATACAATAGAAAGGACTTGCCAATGTAGCTAAATGAAGTGTGGGAAATTAAAAATTTGTAGACAAAGGAGCTCGTCTTGCTCAGACGTTAAATAAAGCGCTTCTTGGGAGGTAACCCAAGCTATTTTATCTTTCAATCATTTTAATTTCTTAGACATAGTAATTCTTACATTAATAAAGTATGTTAGTTGCATTACTTTAAATAAACTTGATTTGATTATTGAATTGTTAGATTACATTGATATTTTACTAATTGCTTTACTTACTATATTATTATTTTGTTATTGACAAGTTAATTTCATAAATGAAGGAATTGGTGAGCAAAACGAGTTAAAGTCTAATAAGGGAATGATAGATATGCATGAAGAAGTGATAGAAAAAATGGATGGGAAGCAGCAACATGGCACCTTTGGAGCTGAAAAATCATAGGATGCAAGGGGAGGCAGCAAGTGGGCACCACCGAAGCTAGACTATTCTAACAAAAAACAATCATGGTGGGGACAGGGAGGTCAACACTATTGTTCGGCCACTTAAATCCCATACACACTCACGCATGCTCCACCCCTCTCCCACTCCATCTTTCCATGTGCGCTTTCTCTCCCCTTTTCCCCTTTCTCTCCAAAACCTTTTCTCACAACCCAAAACCAATTCCATTATCCCAAAACTCAAGGATTAACTCCTAAATACTTCTCTCTTTCATCTCCATCCTTTGATTCAAGTCAACCATTCCACTATTAATCTTCTTCTTTACTATTTTCTCAAGTTGGGTTTGACAACTTCTTGCACATTTTCTTGGAATCACAAGTAAGTTACTTATTGCAAATCAATCCTTATTTTATTGATATTCTTGGTGAAGTGGATAGTTTTGTGGTGGTTTGAGAAGATTTGGAGTTGGGTTTAAGTGTATGGAAGCTTTGTTGACATTATGCACATAAAGTGTTTGATGAATTGCTTGAGCTAGATTATATGTGGTTTTTGTTGGGCACATGTTATAAGAGTGTATGTGATAGGAGTAGGTGTATCTTGAAGTTGAATTGGAGGTGCTATCAAGGCATCTGTTGAGAAATTTCAAAGTGCATGCTACATATTTGATGAAATGCCTTAGTGAAGAAAGTTACCTCTTTCCTATGGTGTAAGCACATATTCTTGCTAGTGCTTATTATTATTTCAAGGTAAAGTCTAGTTGTGTAGTTTGTTCAAGAGCAAGCTTGGTAGAGTTGCTTCATTTTGATTGCCCAAGTTGTTGTGCTACTACTTTTATTATATTTGGGTTTGTCACCATGCCTCCAAGGAAATCTACTTATGTCGAACCCTCAAGGAAGAGGCAGATAATAGAGCTTGATTCACCACTTGAACCCACGGTTCTTCAATGACTGAGTTGAAGACATCTTCAAAAACTCTCTAATAAATTAGGAAGGTGTAAGAGAAAGGGGCTTCAACACAATATATAGTGATATAGCTAATCTTATTTAAGCTCGGCATTGGATGCACTTTATAGCTTAGTCAGAAGCGGCAGTGGCGCTACTGTTTAGAGAGTTCCATGCCAATGACCGAAAATAGTTCAAAGCAAACCCAAGAGAGCTTAAAGCACTGGTGCATGGAAAGATGGTCCCTTTTAAAAGAGTTGCTATCAACCAAGTTTATGAGCTGAATGACATTGAAGAAGATGACTACGCAGCTTGGATTGAGTAAGGACCTGACAATAATGCAATCATATCTTATCTTGCTCAATCAAGTAAAAATGGAAAACTCAGAATGATAAGATAATAAGTTTTCCAAGAGGGCATTTGGAGGCAACAAGTAGGGCATGATATTATTTAATTTCAGCAAAAGTGTTGCCTTCCAACCATGTGTTTGATGTTACAAGGGAGTGAGCTCTTCTTAACTATGCTATTCAGACAAGGTTTTCCATTGATGTGGGACAAGTGATTGAGCAGTCTATCATCTCTTTCATCTAGGGAGGCTCTAAAGTGGACTGGCACACCCTTCACTCATCTGCAAGTTGTGTCTCATGGCTAGAGTTCCAATCATTGCTAAAGAGGAACTTCAACAATCTCTTTTGGTAATCAACGATGCAGTCATGGAAACATATGAGAAGACACCGCATGGAAGTATAAGAGAGGTTCCTTCAGCTTCACCACCTAGCTCTCCCCAACAGAGACCCATGAGGAAAGCTTCTTCGAAAGAAACTTCCCTTGCTGATCTACAAAAATGCCTAGTGGGAGTTCAATCTTATCAAAGGCAAATGATGAAGAACCAGTGGAAATTGCTCACATATATGGTGGATCAAAACAACGCTCTTACCGTCATGCTTTAAAGTTGCAACATATCACCAAGCGACAGCTCCATTGTCTTCCCCACTCCAACATTTCAAGATCTACCAGAAGAATTTGAGAGTTGGACAGAAGGTAAAAGTTCAGATAAATGATCCATCCATTTCTGGGAAGTCCTTGTTTTTCATTAGTTTATTTTACATTAAGGACAACGTTGTGTTCAAGTTTGGGGGTATTAGCATTTTGTTTATGAATGTGTTTGCCTTAGTTTAGGGTTTGTTATAGTTTGTCTAGTTTGTATGTTGTGTGCTTAGTTGATTTGTCTAGTTTAGATAGTTTATGTGTTATGTTTAAATCTCTATGTTAAGTGTTTTATTTTATTTAGTTGTGTGTTTTGAGCATTGATTAGGGTCATTATATAAAACCAATGATATGTATGTAACATTTGACAATAGCCCAAGTTAAGTTGAAAATGATAGAAATCACTATTGTCTACAATGCTTGACTTGATCTTTTGTCTAATTTGCTATAGATTCCATATACACATTAATCACATTGACTTAGCCATTTCTTTCGAAATCTTTGAATACTTAGCATAAGTTTAGGAGACTAAGTATTTAGCATAAGTTTAGGAGACTAAGTATGCATTGTTCAATTTGAATTCTAGAATACATTGTAACTATGTTGAGATAAGCATTAGATGAGATAAAAGAAAAACAAGAGTAAAAACTCATTGTTAATAAAAGGGATCACATCTCTATAAGTAGGAAAGAAAATAAATTTGGGGGTGTGATAGTAATACAGCCCAAGTAATAGGGGAGATCACATCTCTATGATTCAAAAAGAAAACGAGTTTGGAGGTGTGATAGTAATGTAGGCCAAGTAATAGGAGGGATCACATTTAAAAATTAATAAAAAAATTTGAGAAATGTGATAGTAATAGAGCCCATGAAAAATATTAAATGCTCATCTAAAGGAGCCTCTTTGGTTTAATTTGCAAATTCTCAAGGTTGCATTGAATATGTATTACTCAGTTGCTTGAATGAATGTAAGTGTGGAAAGATGTAGATTGAAATGACTATAATTTGTGCACATGCACATGGAATCTAAGGTGGAAAGGAAAAGACTCAGGTTAAAAATTAAAAGATATATGTGATATCTTGATTGTTTCTTCTTAACTATGCTTATTTTATGGAGATTTTTAATTAATGGTTAAGATCAATATTCATTGTATCCTTTGTGAGTTTGTGTGTTTTTACTATGTGATAGTTGTGTACTTTGTGAGTTTGTTTATTTTTATTTTGCTCGAGGATAAGTAAATAAGTAACTTTGGGGGTATTTGATGAGTGAATTTCATTCACTTACATTATCTATGTTTAAGCTTAATTATTTGCAAATTCTCATTTCTTTTAGATAAATTTTATATTTATTTATTGGATTTTCTAGTTGTCTTGAAGATGGAAAAGAAGGAAAAAAAGATGGGAAAGAAGACACTTGCAAAGGAGCCAAAAATCAAGTTGCAAAAGAGAAGCCCTATGCCACCGGCTCTAGGATCTTCAACCACCACCTGCTGAACAACAAGCCAGTGCCACCGGCGTGCCCCTAGTTTTAGTAATATTTTTTTAGTACATAGTTGGTGGTTTTTAAGCAGGGAAGTTAGGGTTTTATAGGGTTCCTTCCACTTTCATTTTGAGAGTTCTTTTTGATGGTTTTGAGGCGAATTCTTAGAGTTTCCTTGTGGAGAAGGAGAGATTGCAAGTAAGTAAGAAAAAGGAGAAAAGATGTTCTTCATTGTGATAATTTTGTATAAGGGAGTCGTTTTGGTTTTTCTTATAAACTAAATCTCTTTTTCTAGGGTGAATATGTAACCCTTCTTGATACTTTTTGTAGTGGATTGTTGGTTATTAATGGTTATATGATCTTGTTTCATTCATGATGCTATTTTCCATGATTTAATTTATTTATTGCTTAATCACCAATATTATGAGTTAGATTATGTATTCAAGTATGGTTAAGGTCAATACCATATGCTAAACCATGAGCTCCCTTGAATGAAAAGGATAAATGGTTAAGGTAGACACCATATGCTAAACCATATTATTTTGGTTCTTATGTTCTTGAGCTGAATGGGTTTTCATCTCAATTATGCTATACACCATAGGTAATTGGAATGAGTGAAAACACTTGATTTAAACCCTCACACCTAACGGTAATAATCTTACTTTTGAAAGAATAAACCAAAGTGAGGCATTGAATCCAACATTCCATTAGCAAAGGGGTATCATCTAGTGGTGAAATTAGATCCCTAAACCTTTTTATCTTGCTAATCTCTCTATATTATTTTTAGTCATTAATTTACTTGCATTCCATTAAGTTTCTGAAATTCTAAAATTTTACCAAACATTATTCCATGTTTATTCAGTATTAAATACATTCTTTTTAAGGCTAGGATAGTTTAGTAACTAAAATTAATTAAGTTAATTTGACCATTCTCTATGGGATCAACCCTTGCATTGCATACTATACTACTATATATCCGTACATTTGTGATGAATTATAATTTGAACCATCAACCGAATATTTGAGTAGTTCTACCTCTCTTCCCTTTAGCTGAGGATGGGATTCGCTACCTTCACGATGGTTGTGCATATTTCATGATTCCAACTGACAAAGTTCGGCACCGTATGTGTATAAAGACATAACA
This sequence comes from Pouteria campechiana, assembly GCA_036873735.1. NCBI lineage: Eukaryota > Viridiplantae > Streptophyta > Magnoliopsida > Ericales > Sapotaceae > Pouteria > Pouteria campechiana. The sequence goes on from JAYJMB010008235.1 coordinate 36,078, forward strand.
AGACTAGTAGCTATAATTGGCAAAAATAGCTAATGAAGCTAGCAATTCTTGTCTAGTAACTCGGCTTGTAGCATCTCTAGTAGCTAGCTTTAGTTGGGCAGCACTAGAGCTACTGGTAAGGTGCCCTCCACTGTTATTACATGGAAGTCCTTGTTCGAGTGAGAACTATAATCTATCTTGCTGAATCTATTGACCCAATTCATGTTGACAAATCTTGATGTGGTTAAGATAGCTGCAGTAGCAACCTAACTGAGATGAGTTGCACTAGCTACTCTACCGCTACTTTACAACCTTTAGTGTTACATCTTATAGGACTTCGCTTACTCTTCCGGACTCAGAAGGTGCCACTATACTACTTGCCTAACATTTGCAAAGGTGAATGCCAATACTCAAGCTGCTAATGCCAGTAGTCATACTAAGAGCTTGAAGTCTAAAAGTAGAAGTGATAGAAGCTACAAGAAGAGATTCTCACTACTGGTCTTATTTGAAGGTGAAAGCAAGAACCATAGTCCATTTTACTCTAGTCATCTTACAACGGAATATCACTAGAGTTCAATTTACAACTAGTCATGTTACAATGGATGAAAAGAACTAGTTTTTATATTTCAATATTATCGAGGTTCTGCTGAGTTGGGTATCCTAAGCTTTAAGCAAATCCTTTCCTATTCTATCCCTCAATTTATGATACAAATACCTTTCTGAAAGGCTAACTTATGTATAGAGAAACAAGAGCCTTCAAGCAGCAATGAGAGTAAAGCAAAGGCAAGGAATTGATGCAAAGAATCATTTGTTAGAGAATCAGCTCTTGTCTTAATTACCGAATCGCTACCTTTTCAAGATTTAGAAGAGCTCAAAAAGTGCCTAAACTACCTTCTCCTAGGGAATTCCCAGTCTTAGGTCCAATTCCTACTAACTTTCTTGTTGGTTCAATCAGACTTTTGACTCGAGTTTTGTCTCTCTTCTTCAGTCAGATTGGTTGGTGTACTCCTAAATAATGGGTATGGGATCAATTTCATTTAATATGCCCTTCCCTAATCCTCCTCATTCCATGAATGCCTTTCCTACTATTGTCAAAGGGTTTCCATTGGGATTAGTTGAATCAATTGAGTTTGATTTTCACCACTCCTTATCTCTTCCCCTTGACCTTACTTTCTACTCTGCCTATAGAGCTAGATAAATGCCATTCAGCTTAGCTAAACTACTTGGCTTTGACTGAACTCAAAGAAAGAACAAGTTCATCGAGTGAACTCTGTTTTGAGCTAACTGCATCGGGTAATCTCACTCAAGCAAAAAGAATTGAATTAACTAAAGATCACTTCACTACCTTACCTTTTGAGGTAAGAAGAGCTCCTATTTGAACTAATATCAAATACCTAATTGAACAAGACAAGAGTTGTGAACTCCTCCAACAAATACTACTAGCCCTTCCCCCAAAAGAAGGGAGCATGTTGGGATCTTTCATTCTTAGGGGAACTCGCTTCACACCTTTTGTCTTCATCTTGATGGCAATGGCCCATAAAAGCAGGATTTCTAGCTTAGTTTAGCCAAGTGTAGTCCAATATCGATTCAAGAGCAACACTATGCGTAAAAGCACAGACTCAAATGGGCCTGAAAATGGGGAGGATACAAAAGAAGAACTTGAGGTGAGTAGCGAACAATTAGAGATATCATTACATGCCTTGTCAGGGGTAGTAGCCTCTCACTCCTTAAAGGTCATTGGGTATGTTGCAGGGAACAGAGTTTCCATTCTCAACAACTCGGATGGTTCGCATAACTTTGTAAGTAACAAAGCAATCAGGAAAGTTCAAATTCAAGTGTAGCTCTGAACAACATTTGCAGTATTAGTGACAAATGGGGACAAACTGGAGTGTAAGGGGAGCTGCAAGGTAGTGTTAGTTGAAATCCAGGGAAATATGTTCTACTTCCAACAATAAGAGCTTCCTAAAAGCAAAATCCTCTTTAAGTAACATGGTTTCTCATGCAACTTTTTAGGTCCCCTTTTTGTAGCAGAGTCAGTGGTTGAGAGGGATGGCTTAAGGGCATCGGAGGCTCATGTTTTCTCCTTAATCCTCAAATTAGAGGTAGTGAATGAGGGGACAGATTGACACTTGTTTCTAATTTTACACATCTTAGAAAATACAAAGAATGAAGAAAAGGTCTCATCCTTACTTGCAAGAAATATCACCCAAGTAAATCTAGAAAATTCATCAATTATAATAAAAGTATATTTCTTTCCTCTAAGACTGTAACACCCAAGGGTGTTAATTTAAGGATTTCTTTGTTAAAGCAGGAATTATTATGTTAAATTGTGGATTTTTGTTAAAACTTTGTACTTATGAGTTTATGTAGGCAACAAAGTGAAATTTAAATTTTTCATAAGTCAAAATTATTGAAATTGGGATGAACTAGTGCACAAGTGTGATGAAATCAATATGTATATTTGAAAATGATTTAATTGATATGTTCCTTATGCATTTGGACTTTATTTTAATTGATTGTGGTGGAATTTATTTGAAAATAAAATGACTTTTATTGTATATGATGTATATGGAAATTTAGTAAAGCCATGCCAATTAAGTGCAATGATTATATGATTAAATATAAAATTATTGAGGAAATTTGTGATATATTTAATGGCATTTAATGTGAAAAATCATGTTAAAATACATGGGGAAGTGTATGAGGAAATTTGGAATTGTGCAGGACAAAATGTAGGGAATTTTATGTAATTAATACACATGTGTCCAAATTTATTTCATGATGTTATTTTTAATTATGTGAGTAATTTATTATGTTTTAATGTCCTAAATTATATGGCATTATTATTGAAAAATGTGAGAAAAAAGGAGTAAAATGGAATGGTTCCATTGTGTATGAATTTCATGGGAATTCAATGGAACTATGCTGATTATATGCATTATTATTACATGATTTAAATTATGATTATTGCAGTAAATTTATTTGCATTTTTATTTTTATAATATATGAAAATTTTATGGTTAAAATGCATGAGAAAAACCATAGAGAAATGAAGAAAAACTAAAGGAGCATACAAGTGCCCAATTTTTTACTTACATGATGGATAATTTAAAAAAAAAAATCTAAAGTTGTATATTTTTTTTACTTAGATGATGGATAATTTAAAAAAATCAATCTAAAGTTGTATATCTTAAAATTATCTTTCTATTGAATAAATAATCACATAATTTCAATGTTGTATGAGAAAGTTATGATCAATGTACCAAAACTACTCCTCATGGGTGAAAAATACCAAAAATACCAAAAACTATCACTTTATTTAAATTGACATAGATAGTATTGATTTGGAAAAAGTGGTTAACATAAAAGTTGTAACCCTTAAAGTTATATTTTCAATGCCTTAATAATTACATCATTTGGATGTCGAATGAGAGAGATATGATCAATTTAGTATGGATATCTCTGGCAGCAATGGGTTGTAGGTCGGTCAACGGGCCGCAGTTTGGCTCGATTTATACCATATTTAGCCTGGATTTCTCATTTTTCTCCCCCTTCCTTCTTCCTCTAGTTCCCATGCCCCTAGCCATGAAAACCCACCATCCTAAACTCAATTTTTTGGTCATTTTAGCTAGTAAATCCTTGGATTTTCTTAAAAAACTATGAGTTTATGGATCAAAACTCTATTGTCTTGCTGTTTAGGCATGTCTTCTTGACTGGGAATTTAGTGGTCATGATCCACGGATGATTTGAGAAGATTTGGGGTTGGAAGTGTGTGAAAAATTACCATTATGCTTGGAAACTAGGTAAATTTCATTTTTCTCCATCAATTTTGTATTTTCATCTTGCTAGGGTTTGGAACCCAACTTGTGAATACCAACTTTGGATATTTTGGAAGATAATTTGAAGCAAATTCATGGGGGGAATTAGTTAATACATATTTTATGATGATCTTGGAGTGATTTACGTTGTAAAATGTGATTTTACAATACCCCCCTATTGTGAATAATAATCCTTGGGTGAAATTGCAATGAATTCATATAAATTGATGGGGTAAATTATTAGTTAGTTAATTTTAATGTATTTGATATGATTTGAACTTGATAAGATGGGATTAATCATTGTTTATGGCTATGAACAGTAACTTATGAATAATAAATATGGGGGTTTTGTGTAAAAAAATGATATTATACATAGTTTAATTGGATTAGAGGCTTGATTAATATGTATTTAAGGTAAATTCAATGTTAATGATACTGTGGGTACATTAAATGTAATTAGGAGTGAAATTCCCAAATTATGTTAGTGAGGAACTTGTAACTTTTAAAGTATTTGATGTAATGAATTAATGGGGAACCATATGGGATTGATTACTGCAACTGTGGTCTGTGGTTGATTATGAATAAGGTAATAACTTAGTATATTAAAGGCATGATTAATACATGATTATACAAGTAGATAGCTGTGTGGATGATATTACAGTGTAATCATGCACTTGAGAAATGTGTAGACTTATTACTGAATGAATCATGATATCTAAATATTGTATTTCATTGTATTGAGGGTAATTAATCATGTATGTGTGTGTAAATGATATATGTGAATTGTGTAGGACCAATTGAGCATGAATTTGGGAAGCCAAACTTGAGAACACAAGGACTGTTAGTGGGCTCATCATGAGGTAAGTAGGTTTTATCTGTGTGTTTACTTGATTGGATGGGGAAAGTTGTTATCTGATGGCTTCTGTATTATCTATGTTTATGTGAATGTATGAAATAAAAGGATGGTAATTATCTCATGTTTGGCTTATGAATATGTGAAGATTTAATGGAGGTCAAAAATCTCTCATGTTGTTACTTTCATGATATTATTTTTGATTACATGGTATGTTTGGGATTGTGAATATCCTAGGATTTGATCTATGATAATGTGAATATGTGTGAATTGGGATTGGTTAAAATCCCAAGGAAAGTGAATTCATATGATTATTTTATCTCTTGTATAATGTGAATCGTATAATTGGATTTAAGATTTCAATTGATGTATAAAAGAGATGTATTGGCATGTCATAGTAGTTTATGTATGATGTTGTAATTATAAATGGATTTGTATGATCATAATGAGATGAATTGCCATCATGATCAACTCCAGTCTTGGGCAGACAACTGTGGGTATAGATGAGTGTTATGGTTTGTATTAGAAATTTATGTTAAGCTTATTGTGTATGATTTTGATGAAAACAAAACTTGGCTTAAGGCTTGATTTTCACTAATAATGCTTTTAATATAAGAAACTTGAAATATGCTTAGATTGTGTATTCTTTGGTAAAGTTATCATTTATACAAGCATATTACACAAATTATTTTAGAAAATGAAGAATTCATCATGATCCATAGTGCATTAATCTTGCTTATCATATGTTGGATTATAGATATATTTTTGTTTAAACATAAGCATGTATTTCATGGAGTTATCATCTTAAACCTTTATTGAAAACATGATATGTGAGTAAAGGCATTTATCCATGCCTTACAACTTGAGAAAATCTTAATGGATAAGCATATCTTGACAAGCATGCTTCATAGATATATTTCTCACATGAAAAAGAAATTATACATGATTGAATTTATTCTTGATTCAAAGCATAATTCAAATTATTTATCATGCTTGAAAACTTATCAAAATTATGTGGATAAATATGTTTTGATTTATAATGAATGAAGTTCAAGTTTCATAAGTGGCAAAGTACATGAATGTTGAGTGCAGGACCGCAGCTGCTTGCTGCAGCCGCCTGCGGATACCACTTGCCATCCATGACTAAGTATTTCATTTGAAGAAGCCACCTACTAGTTCATATACTGCCTGCTAATATCGCCTGGGCAATAGTCACTGGGCATAGCCATCTATGGTATCACCTGTGAATAGATAGTAAGGTGGATGTGGGAGTTTTAGCAAACATCTGACCATATTCACATGGAGCAACCACCTGCCATATCGCTTGGAAGACAGTTGCTTGACACATCCACTGGCCACTACCGCCCACCAACTTCCAACGTTTGAAAATTTGAATGTTGCAAGCCTCAAAATTGATTCCTACTCCTTCTAACTGTAAAGTTCTATTTAAAGGGAAGTTAAGGGATGATTCAAGGTTAAAGAAGCAAGGGGATAGAGCTTAAAACCTTTCACTAAACTACGTATCCCAAGGCTAAGAGCTTTAAACTTGAAATATCATTCAAAAGCTTTATTTTTCTGCATTCATTCTTGGCCTACTTCTTCAATGTATCTAAGGGAGATCTTATGTGCTACAAGAAGTAACTCAAAGTTCAAATCCTCCCAAAGATCATCAAGGAGCTTCAAGGATCTAAGTGTCAAAGGTGAATCAATCAATAGGAAACCCATTCAAGTCCTCTAAGCATTTTCACTCCAAGTGTCTCCAAGATCAAAGAGCTTCAATGTCACATCAACACTACATCAAGGGAGTTTGAAATCACTGTAATATGCTTATTATTTTATCATTTGTATTCATGATTTAACTATATGTACTCATCAGCCTAGACAAAGGCATATCATTATACACAAAATACCTATAAAAATAGAGTTTCTGGTCAGTTCATAAAACCAAAATTATGACCCCTGGAGTTGGAATCCAAAAGAGTGTTGGGAGTACTATTATACCCCCTAGAGTTGAAATCTAGAAGAGTGCTAAGAGCACTAGTTATGCCCCCTAAAGCTGGAATCCAAAAGAGTGTTGGGAGCACTAGTTATACCCCATAGAACTGAAATCTAGAAGAGTACTGGGAGCACTAGTTATACCCCCTAGAGTTGAAATCTAGAAGAGTGCTATGAGCACTATGTTTATGCCCCCTAAATTTGGAATCTAGAAGAGTGCTAGGAGTATTACTTGTATTTCTACTATTGGATATAGTGGAACCAAAGACACAAGGTGTGTGTATTCTTGGAAGAATGAATGTAGGTACGGGGTGCCCAAACTACTATAAAAATCTTGTTGTTTGTATGTTTGATTGCTTTACTATTTGTATGATTTATTGCTTTATTATTCATCTTATATTGCTAGCACACAAGAATGAAAAGAGAAATTTTGATTTCATAAGGGCTAAGAAATAATTTTTATAAATCCAATTCACCCTCTCTTCTTGGGTTAAGCCACCTTCTGGGAACCAATAATTTATAATTATTGAGATTTTATTAAATATGATTAATGTATGCCAAGTTTATATGCTATTTCAGGACAAAATTTGTCAAATTTTATGTAGAATTTTTCCTTAAAATGGGAAAAATATAGGGTGATGTTAAAACACATAGGCCCCTAGGCGAGGCATTACATAATAAACACACTAGATGGCCCAAACAAATCCACATGCAATGACTCAAGAAGTCTAGAAGTTGATATACAATTTTTAGGTTCAAAGGATGCTTTTTTGTTTACCCATTTGACATGTTTTACCAATTATGTCTTTTTCATATTTCAACTTAGGCAAACTAACAACCAAGTTTTTTTTTCATAAGTTTTTCAATGATTTTATGTTCATATGTCCTAGCCTCTTCTAAATATAATAAAACCATCTACATCTAATATGATACACATAGAAGATTCAAACACAAGTTTGTAACCTTTGTTAAATAATTGGCTACTATTTAATAGGTTTTTGTTAAATAATTGGCTACTACTTAATAGGTTATGTTTAAGACCTTCTACATATATAATATCATCAACAAAAGTAGAAATTAAGAAGCTTACTCTTCATTTACCTCTAATGTAGCCCTTATTATTATTTCCAAAAGATATGATTCCTCCTTCCACTTTCTCAAAATCAACAAATCAACTTTTGTTCCTAGTCATGTAATGTAAACAACCATTGTCCATGTATAAATGATTCAAGGTTGTAGCTCTAAAACCTATCTCAATCTCCTTATGTGCCATGTGACATAAGTTAGATTAGGCTTCACTAGGAGCTAGCGCAATAGAAGTAGTTGGATGAAGTTTATCCACATTTGCCATATTGCACCTTTCTTCTTCTTCTTCTTCTTTAAAACTTTCATTTGAGCTGAAATTTGAATCAATTTTATCTGCTACCCATAGCCCTTGTTTACTTGAGTTCTTTGGTTTCTTGATTCTACTATGAATTCTATCTTATCTTACTTATTTGTCGTGTTTCTTTCTTCTATCATGTTTCTCTTTTTTATCTATTCTCTCACAGCTTCACCATTCAGCTTGGATAGGCCCAACTCCACTATACTTGAAGCATTTAGATTAATCTCTCTTAATGTGATCATTTCTTTTTTTTTGCTTCTTTTTGGAAGTCTTCTGCTTGTCCCTCCCTTCCTTATATTTCTGTAAAACTTTGTAAACTTTCTTATGATAATTGCTAGTTCATCATTTTTTGCTAAAATATTTTTGTTATCTTTGCTATCAACATTAGCTTTGAATACAATTGTCATCTTTCCTTTGGCTCTGTCTTCCTCTTTCTTCATCATTATATGTTCATGAGCCATTAAAGACCTAACTAGATTGTCAACACTTAGTGTATTGAGATCTTTGGCTTCCTTAATTGTTGTTAATTTATTAGACCAAGCTTTAGGCAACGCTCTCAAGATCTTCATTACTTGTTTAGGAGCAGAAATATTATGCTTAAACATTTCAATCCCTTTGTGATTTTTGATAATCTGCCATACATCTCAAAGATTATCTTGATTTCACTTTAAAAAGGGGTTTTCAAGTCATAAACAAGCATTTCATTTTTGTACCTTTAACTTGGGATGGTCCCTTGTGAATAGATTGCAACTTATCCTAAATTTCTTTGATTGTTTTGTAGGATAAAACTCTATCAAGCTCATAGGTGATAAAACACAAAAAAGAGTATTCATGGCTTTTGCATTAGACTACACAGCCCTTATTTCCTCTTTTAAGGATAGAAGTAATAGATATAGTTTTTCCAATTTTGATTGCCTTCCAAATCTCAACATCAATAGAGAGGATACACATCATCTTCATTTTCCAATAATTATAGTTATTTCCATTGAATAGGGGTGGTCAGGTGGATGATTGTCTCTCGACAAATGTGTAAAGGGAAGATGAATTAGCTATCATTCGAATCTCCTTGAAATAATATGATCAAGGCTTGCTTTGATACCATTTGTGGTGTCCCAAATTATAGCAAGTACCAAGAAGAAAGGGGTGAATTGGTATAATAAAACTTTATAAAAAGTAAGTCCTTAGAAAATAACAATTTCCCCTGGAAAGATTTAAGAGTATAAGGCACTCACAAACACACAAGCTATAGTAAAGAAATAAAGTGCACAAGATGTATAGTGGTTTGGCCTAATTGGCCCAAATTTAGGAACCTACTTGAGTCCTCCAAGTGTAAATCGCTATATCGCCCCGCACCCCCACCCTATGCGTTGTTGTCATCTTGTATGTTGTTCCCTAATGGGGCCTATGTAGGATACTACTATTTCCCACTTTTTAAAGGAAATATTTCCATAACTTCACAATTTTCCTATTTTTAAGGGAAATATCGTATCATAAATCCAGCAAAGCTAACCTTATATTTTCAAGATCCAAAACCCGATATACATTAACCAAATAATTTCTAATATCCATACTCACAATTTCTAGTATAAAACACAATCCTCAATAATAACATTTGAATTTAATAATCATACAACAATAACATAACTTCAATCATAAATCATTAACCTATCTCAATTTACCCACAGCCCAGAACCTTCTTCATCCCATGATGGCAATAAATAAACTCATATCTACATCATACATAATTTCCACTTTTATGGAATGTCATTATACTACATGTCATTATACTACAATATACATCATTTGAATCCTTAAAATACACTTATACATTTACATAATTATAGATATACAAATACACAAAGGGGTAACAACCTCAATCAACCCTTCCACCATATGACTTCAGTCTTTCTCATAAATCCTTTGTCTAACCTACCAGTTAAAAATTTAACAAGAAGGTGTGAGTCTGAGCAACTCAGTAAGTAGGCAACAATAGAAAATAATAATCAAAATTCATAAACATGAGATTATCATAATCAAAACATATATAATTATATCTAACACTCAAATGTAATACATAACTTTTTTCCATTCAATAAATTCTCAACACCTCAATTATATTATATTATTCACTATATTATAATATACACATTCTTTCCTAAACAAAATTAGGGAATGCTCTCTATTCCTCTCAAATCAGGCATTCACATGAAACCTTAGGAAATATACTATTCATCAGGACCATGATGTAAACAAACCTGGATTTAAACAAATGAGCAAATTCCCAAGCATTCAACGAAAAAGGAGGCCTACTTACTTTGAGTGAATCACTATACACTCCTTAAGCTCCAAGTCTTTTCATCATTCTCAGATCATCATGTATAAAGCAACAATCTCATTCATTTACAAGACAACCTGACTAATTCATATCAAGCCACTAGATTACTCTTTTTACATATCACCAATCAAATAATGTTATCAAACCTTCATTCGTTGTTAGTTATTTCCCTAGGCATGCAAGTCATGTATTCCATAGCATATTCAACATGAAATTTATCTTAATAACATGCTCATTATGCTTATAATTCAATTAAACTAAACATAATTACATTTTCATGCAAAACCCCCTTGTTTATTATTGTCAAGTAACTATTCACAGCAATACATGATGAATAGTCATATTTAATCAACTCCAAATCATGTCACAACCATTGTAATCAAGTTATTAATCAAATTCCCTTATCAATTACATGGTTTAATACTGATTTTGCCCCTAGGGTTACTTTTCATGGATGGGGTTAATGCATAATCATATTTTTCATGCTCAAACAAGCCCTAAAAATGTTATTAAGCATTAATTACTCATTTTTTCCATGATTATTACATAAAATCATGAAATTACCCAAGTTCCACTATTCACCAAAAACCCTAGCTAAGTCTAAACCAATATTTTGATTGGGGAAAAGCAATTTAACAAAGCCAAAACACTTTAATCTAGGAATTAATCACTTTCCTCTAAAATTTTCACCTCAATTCCACCATTTCCCCAAATTTCACTGTTCATCCCTCCTAAAACCCTAGTTAACATAAAAACCCAAATTTCAAATAGGGAAAAGAGATTCACCTTAATATTCAGGCGTGAATTCCTTCCATGGACATGAATCCAAGCTCAAATCCTCCAAATCTTTCATCCAATTGCCAAAAACCATATTTTTTCCATTTCCCACTATCCAAGTTGGGAAAACTTGGGTTTGAATACAAGAATGATTGGCTTTCAATGATAAACACGAGAATTCCTAACTAAATGGCATGAAAAAGGGTGGAATCATGGGTCTTGGGCATGAAGAGAAAGAAAATGGAATGGGGAAGAGAAGAAATGGAACAGAATGGCCAAAAATCGAGCCACTTGTTTTTATTCGCTGACCCCCGCCCATCTGCTCCTACGCTGCTGGCACCCAATCCAGCGTTGTGGCGCCAGTCATACTGGCCCCTTTTTATCTTTGATTTTTAAGCCCCTATTTTTCTCATATAATTATGCCACAATATTTTTCATATATTTCTAGCATTAAAAACATGTTTGTTCTCCTTTTCATATATCATAAAAATATGTAAAATTTTCCCTCATGTAAATTTAAACATAGCCTCTTAAAATATATTTTATATTTCAATTCATTGTCATTCATATTAATACTAAAGCCCAAAATTTAACACCCCAGGTGTTACAGACCTCCCCCTTACAAAAAGTTTCATCCTCAAAACTTTTAATATTGTGTAATTTTCATTATTATCTTAAATTGTAATTTAGTTCATAACTTATATCACTATCACCACCTTTCATAATGCATCCATATGATATTTTCCTAATTTAATCAAAACATTTCAGTTTAATCATAATAAAATCTTCTATTACTCAATACATAAAAACATACCAATTCATTTCGCAATGCCAAACAATGTATCTTTTACAATAACTAATGATATGTATAAAATCCATCAAATGATACCCAATGATCAACATTTACAATTTACTATGCATTCAATCTTGCTTTACATATATAAACCAATAAAACACATTTGATGAAGTTGTTTACCCAGATTATATCTGAAAATCACACAATAATTAATGAAATCAATTAAATAGCCACCTTAGGATTTCATAATCATACTCAAATGGAATTACTATCATAATGCTAATATAACAATAATATAAATAATAACAAAATTTTTGAAGACTAGTCAAGTACAATCAACTCTATTCGTCTTTGGACCCTTAACATTTCTATCTCAGCATTAATATCAAAATTTTCAATTTTCCATTGCCTACTATTAACCAATACCATTCTCAAGAGGCTACAAACCAAGTGGACTTAGCTATGAACTAAGTGGACACAATTACAACCAAATGGCATTAGCCATCATCAGAGTAGACTTAGCAACTAATAAAAGTGACTCAACTATCTTACAACTTCAGTGTATTTTGGTCCATCCTTGCAATTTGGCTACAAATAGTGCAGAATCCATGATCACACTGTATTCCGCCAACATTGCAACCCAGAAATCATAAGTTTTCCATCCACACCAACAAAATAAGCAAAGGAGTCTCACAAGCTGATCAGACCTCTTCGCCTTTACAGGTGGCATAATCAAATAAAGCCCTATCATGGGCGGGATCCCAAATATCCAAAGTTATCATCCCAACAAGCATCCAAACCCAAATATACAATGATTATATTCTAGCAGGCATTAAACCTTAAATACATAGTAATTCGATTCCAAGAGGCATCCAAACACAAGTATGAACCTCAGTCATGCGTCCAAGCCTTAATTAACTAACCACATATCCAAATCTTAACTAGCCAAATATCTAAACTCAATCAAATAACCAAATGTCTAAAGTCAATCCAATAGTCAAATATTCAAACTTACTAAATAACTAAATGAGCAAACCTTATTCAAATAGCCAAACCCAAACCAAACCTCCACAATATCCACATTTCTCTACCATCCTAACATCATACAAAACTCCCATCATTCTACCACCCCACAAATCCAAATGCCTCACAGGGCACATTCTGAAATTCTATGTTATACATCCACAGTGTTTTATATACCTTGTCAAAGCAATCCAAGTAGTTAATCTTTAGCCCATAACCAAATTCAATGTCAATCAGTTTTGAAAACAGACATCGAATTCTCAATTACATAACAAGTGTATTCTAACTAATATCCAACTTAAAGCATGCATCCCAATTTTTAATCAAATTACTCAACTCAAACTCATACTAAATTACATCATTAATCGAAGTACGAGCTTTGCTTCAATTCACTTACCTCATAACAATATTCAATGTAAATTGGTACATAAAACTATATCAATTCATCTTTTATAGATAAACAAACAAAGCTTAATAAGTTATTCAACAATTCATGGGCATGTCATTATTTCTGATCAAGATATATATATATATATATCATTGTATTCAACCAAACATAAGCAAAGTTATTCAAGAAAAATATAAGCATACTATCTTTTATACTGTTCACTCACAATTTAAGTTCTTAAAATTCCTAGTATACATCTCATGACAAAACTTATTCAGTAAAACACATAATATTCAATCAAATTAGTTAACCACCCATCAAAGGTTTGCACAACTATTTGAGCTTAAGGAATTCCATACTTCATCATAATTAATCAAATAAACAAAATTAATTTCAATTTCCAACAATTATCATCAATTTCAACATATCTATAATTTCATAACACTCTAGAACTCATAACAATATAGGAAAATACACCTTTGTCCCCATATTCATAATGTACTAATCCTAATTCATATACAATTTTCTCTATAATTCAAACTTTTTGTGCAATACGCATATATTAATTTATCATAAAAAGACTTTCATTTACTAACATCCATTAATATCACCTCAATTCTAATAGTTAAGTTATCCCCTTTTCCATTTCATTTGTATTTATCATAAATATATTCATATCTTATATAAGTTGGTCATTCATCATTCTCACATTTGATACCATTTACCCATACTCCTTATAAATTCTACTCATGTTCCTGATATTTCATGATTCTTGATGTCATGAAACAAAATGTTAGAGTAATCTATTCGATTCATTCATGATTTAATAATGTCTTCTGATTTACAATGTAATTTGCTCATATTTTTCTACTTCATAGTGATTCAATTACATCTATAACAGAATCCACTTCAGTTTCTATTCAAACTTTCATAACTATTGAATACATCTTTATCTTTTCGGTTTAACCATGTTAGATTCACATCATGTTATCATATTAAATTATATTTCGACAATACTTGAATTTACTCTACTTACAATACTTGATCCAAATTCTTGAACCTATATAGTAGAGTCAATTTATATACCCATTTATCACATGAAGAATTATCATGTCATTAATTCTAACCAAATTAATTTAAGTATAACATTCAATAATAATGTTTGCAAGGAAAATAGAGAATAAACACTAGTCTCATCCATTCCATATTGCTTATATCATAATTGTTATAAAAGAACTTTAATTCTTTCTATAAAAGCAATCATGAGTTTACTCTTCAATTCTGCAACTTGATATTAAATTTACATATAGCTGTTAGCAATTTACTAAATTCTCATTAGGATGCATTCTCATTCCTTTTCATTCTCAAGTTTTTTTGAAACAAAATATACTATCATTTTCCATTTATTTCCAATAATATGGGTTTGTTCTTACTAAATATACTGTACTACCCTCGTCATTCTAATGTTCTAGTTGTATCAATCAAATCTATATCATTATTCATAAAATCACAATTATTACTTTATGTTATTGCCTTCAATCTCTATAAGCTCCATCCACCTCTCAAGATACCATTACTTTATTTATCGTAAATCATTGTGATATGTAACTCATAATGTATCGCAATCTATGCAATATTTCAAGCAGTTCAATTTACCAAACAATCACTACTAAATCATTCAATACCATTATAAGCTACAATGTCATCATTTCCTATTATACAATCTATGTCAATCAACAAGTTTTGGGATACTTCCTCACCTCAATCATTGATATACTTAAAGAATAAAACAACCCTTTTTTACAATATCATATGTGTAACATAATGACCTTATTTAAGATAATGGAATCAATCCTTATTACAACTGTAATAGTCCAAAAATATATTATTAAATTAATCTATCTAGAACAATATACTATTCACTCATACAAATTCTAAGGTAATCACACCTTGTTCTATATAAAGAAAGGGATATCATCTATCCCCACTCATTTACATATATCAAGGAGAGAGTAAATATTTTTCTAAGCAACATTGAGATTCCCTTTATTCCTATTAATCCATGCCTACATAGTGATAATAGACAAATCACAATAATTTCTTAATACTCATTCACCTTATATAATAAAACACTTCCCTACAACATTATAAGATATTCTCTATTCTCAATTATACATGCATTCACACATTTATAACAAAATTTAAACATCCATGAAAATGCGATACCCAGAATCTTGGGATGCTTATGATCCCATCAATCCACATATTCAAGACAACTAAGCAAGGTGGGCTTACCTACTTTGCTAATAATATCTCTCCACTTCTTGAGCTTTCATTCCATAAACTCCTCGGCTATCATCCATTCTCAATTAACCTGTTAAACTCAAACTCAAATGCAAACTAGCTCAACTTTTACATATACTAATTCTTAATCATTAGCATACATCAACCCAACAACTTAGGCTCAAAGAAAAATTCAATGTCAGTCATATAGGAAAATATATAAATTTATTAATCAATAGTTTAAGTATCGACAGGTTAAGTAAGTCACAACAAAAGTCCATATTATAAGTTAAGTAATACTCATGAGTGTAGCAGTGTGAGTGTTTGATGCAATCGAAGCACTATCATCTTATCATCTTATCTTGTAATACTTGTTATAACATACATATTCAACCAATCTCAATTGAATTCATCTCAGTTCAAGCAAAACATATGTAATTGGAATATCCTTACTTAATCCATATCATTATTTACAGCAATCGATCACATTATTAATAAATACAATTCAAAGTGAAACCAAATGTGAATCAACATAATTATGCCATATTTGCCAAGTCATTCAATTCACAAGCTTACAGGCCAAGTACAATACACATGCCATCTTGCATGAAAATTGGTCACAACAAAAACTTCATCAAGGAACCCTCAAAGTTCCTAAAATATGGTCATTAATCCAACAAAACATCAAAATAGGGTCATTCCCTCAAATAAATGTCTAAGGATCATATCATGTTATGTCATATTGAAACAAATCAATATAACACACCATAAAGATTCATATACTTTTAATGACAGTATCAATCTAATTCACAAACTCTTATAAAAAGATAACATTTGACATTCAAACAAGATGCATATAAGCACCACTATGCTTCCACTGCACTACTTTATTCCCAACAAATATATATATATATCACTTTTAAATCATTATTGTGCTATCATAGCACTATCACCTTCCTTTTATATCAATATCTCATAACCAAGCATATGAATAGCATTTACAGTAAATAACATTTCTATAATTTCTAAGTGCTTTGTTTCCCTTACTCACGCCTTCAATGTATGACTAACGTCTCCGTTAAATTCTAGTGTTCTTCCATATTTCTCATGAATTCATTAATTTGTATTGGCATGTCATTTTGTATTACTTTCAACAACCATTATCATCATGGTTCTTAATTTATCTCTCAATTTAAACTTATCACACAGATAAGTTATTGGACTCTGATACCATTAAAACGCCTTGCACACCCAACCTATGTGTTTTCACTATCTTGTACATTATTCTCTAATTGGGCTTATAAGGGACGTTACCATTTCCCTCTTCTTAAGGGAAAATTTCCCATAACCTCATAATTTTCCTATTTTTAAGGAAAATATCCTACCATAAATCTGGCAGAATCAACCTTGTATTTTCAAGATCCAAAACTTGATATACATTAACCAAATAATTTTTAATATCCATACTCATAATTTTCAGTATAAAACACAATCACCAATAATAACATTTGAATTTAATAATCATACAGCAATAACATAACTCCAATCATAAATCATTAACCTATCCTAATTTACCCATAACCTAGAACCTTCTTCATCCCATGATGACAATAAACAAACTCATATCCACATCATACACAATTTCTACTTTTATGACATGTCATTATACTACATGTCATTATACTACAATATATATCATTTGAATCCATAAAATTACACCTATACACTTACACAATTATCATTATACAAATACACAAAGGGGTGACAACCCTAATCCACCATACAACCATGTCTTTAGTCTTTCTCATAAATCCTTTATCGAACTTGTCAGCTAAAAATTTAACAAGAAGACATAAGTCTGGGCAACTTAGTAAGTAGACAATAATAGAAAATAATAATCAAAATCCATAAACATGAGATTATCATGATCGAAACATATACAATTATATTTAATATTCAAATGTAATACACAATTCTTTTTTTTCATTCAACAGATTCTCAAAACCACTATATTATAATATACACATACATTCCTAAATAAAATTAGGGAATGCTCTATATTCCCCTTAAATCAAGCATTCACATGAAGCATTATGAAATATACTATTCATCATGACCATGAGGTATTCTTTATCTCCAACTAATAGACATCCACATACAAGAATAAGTACCATAAGATACTCATTTCAGTCACATCATAAATCTCATTAGAAACAAATAGTAATAACTTCAATTCAAAAGATATTCAAGCCTTCACAAACTAAGATAAATAATAATCATTAACTATCACAGGATCTAAACATACATATTCATAACAATGAGATATCCACTATCTCCAAGCAAAATATACAAACCCAGATTTAAACAAACAGGCAAATTCTCAAGCATTCAATTAAAAAGGGGGCCTACTTACTTTGAATGAATCACTATAAACTCTTCAAGCTTTAAGCCTTTTCATCTTTCTCAAATCATCCTATATAGAGCAACAATCTCATTCATTTACTAGACAACCTAGCTAATTAATATCAAGCCACTATATTACTTTTTTTACATATCACCAATCAAATAAGGTTATCAAACCTTCATTCATTGTTAATTATTTTTCCTAGGCATGCAAGTCATGTATTCCATAACATATTCAATATCAAATTTATCTTAATAACATGCTCATTATGCTTATAATTCAATTAAACCAAACATAATTACATTTTCACGCAAAACCCCCTTGTTTATTATTATCAAGTACTATTCGCAGCAATACATCATGCATAACCACATGTAATCACCTCCAAATTATGTCACAACCATTGTAATCATGTTATTAATCAAATCCCCTCATTAATTAAGGTTAATATTCATAGATGGTTTAATGCATAATCATGATTTTTTCATTCTTAAACAAGCCCTAAAATGTTACTAAGCAAATATTATGTTGGTCCCGTTTTGATGGTGACTCAAGAAGGGGGGTGAATTGAGTATTTAAAACTTTTGGCCAGATAACAACTATGGTGCAAAGATAACAGAAAAACTGATAGCACAAATCACTTAGACTGGTGTTTTTATGGTGGTTCGGCTCTTCACTTGGGTTCCTACTCCACTTCTCTGAGTTAACCTTCTGTACTAAACTCAGGTTCCACTAACACTCGCTTTAATCAGCACTCTTCTGATCAAATAAATATACTTGTTGGTTTTCAAACTTAGCAACTAACTTTTACAACTACCTAAGCAAGTTTCCTACTTGCTTCTAATACTCAAATGCAAAAGTAAATAACTGTGTATAAATACTAATGTCTCTAATCGGGCTAGTTTTGACGATGTTAAGCAATAGTAAACAAAATGAATATAATAGTAAGTAATAAAAGTCAATCTCCAAGAGTGGTTGAAAAGGTGGCTTTGAGTGCTTATTAAAGTGAGGCACAGTGGAGTTGATCTTCTGGAAGAAAAACTTTTAAAGGATGAGTAAATAATCTATTTTCTTTTTGCTTTTTAGAGACTTATTATTTCAACACTTCCACTTAACTCTTTTTATATTAATACTTCTGATTACTTCTACTGTGGTAGATGAGGCTCATAAATATGAGAAAATGTTCAAATTAATGACCATTGAGTCATTTTGCTTGATTTCAGAGTTTCTGACAGTATAATGTCGGATACTTTGATATTGCATTTTGGACACCTTTCACGCAAATGATGTATCGTTACATCTTTGAATTCTCCGAAGTTGAGTTTCGATGCTTCTAAAGTGGTGCGAACATGGTGACTCCTATTGGATTTATTCAACACTGACTCTAAAATGGTTCATTATCTCCAAAGTACTTATTCTATGAATCTGAAGCTATGCAGTGCTTTGACATATGTGAGCTGACTCTGAAGAGCTCTGTTATCTCCGAAGTGGTTAATCTGCAACTCCAACATTGTACAGTTTCTAACTCCAATGAATCATATTCTCTGAAGACTTGCTATGTTGATTCTGAAGTCCTTAATGTCTGTCTCCAAAGTGCCTTATCGACTCCGAAGAGCTTATCTTGTTGAATCTTAAGTTTTTTTTATTTTTGAAGTGCTCGATTAACTCCAAAGATGTTCATTAACTCTGACGTTTATTTCTTTTATCTCTGAAATGCTTTATCAACTCTGAAGTTCTTTTTTTTTTGTCTCTGGCTTAACTAACTTCGAAGTTATTTAACTATGGCTCCAAAGTTCTTGACATTATTTTGAAACTTTATTTTCTTCAACTAAGTATTCTTCTGAGTATAATTTGATTTTTATAAATGATTATCTTTGAGAATTTACTTAGTTCCTTCCTTTGAAAGGTAACTTTATGCTTGAAGTGGTTTGAAACAACTTACTTAATCATTATAAAGGTTGTTCTCAAGGTTTAATTGGAAAATATTTCTGCAAGCACTTAAGAATAAATTGTTATTATCTTAATATTTTACTCATGTCTTTGCTCATAATCAAAACATGGTTAGTTAAGAATATTCATCATCAAAATCAAGCTAGAAAGAAAGTATCTCAACATTCTCCCCCTTTTTTATTATGACAAAACACTAAGTGATATACTTTTCAAAACTATGCAATTAGAATACTTAATAAAGAGATTTAAAGTAGCTAAATGCATGTTTGATATATTGTGAATTTCCATTAATATAGTGCAGTTCCCCGTAAATGGGTGTACTACATTCACTACATTTTCTCCCCCTTTTTGTCAGAATCAAAAAGGTGGATAAAGAAACAAAAATGATAGACATACAAAAAAGAATGTGTTATTGATAAAGCTGTCATGGGTAGAAAACAAAAAGAATATCACAAAGACACAAAATAGAAAGAAATGTCTCTCGTAAAGACTAAAATTACATTTTTACAAGAGAACACATCATGAAAGAGAGAATGTCATAAGGGAGATCTTATTAAAAAAGGAATAAAATTACAAATGCAACAAAATCACTTAGATTGTTTGGATTTTCTCTAATAGGTCTCTAATAGGTTTTGGAATATGTTTAAGTAGTTTTAAGAGGCTATGAGGAGAGTGGCTTAAAAGGCAATTGAGATTGTTTAGAGATGGCACATTTAGGTTTTTTTGGTGGAGGAGGTAGAATGAAAAATGGATCTTTTGAAACTGCACTTGGGGGTTCATGGGTGTTCATGGGTGTAGGCTTGAGATCCACAGTCAATGACTTAGATGAAATTAATACGCTCTTAAAAGATTGGATCTACTAACTCAGAAAAGAAGACAGGAGTGTCTTTTAATATGGCTTTGGTATTGGCATTCATCTTGGCAACATGTTCTTCATAGTACATGGAATGAGAGAAAAAGGAGCGTTCTTTAGGAGATTGAATTCTTGACTTTCTTTTGGGTTTAGAAGATGATGGCTGGGATGAGGGTGTAGAAGATGATGGTTGAGGTAATGGTTTTGGTTTGAGGATAGTAAGTGGTTTTCTTAAGGCTTTAGTTTGGGAGGAGGAAGTGGAATTGGTTTAAGTGAGGAGGATGGTTGGAAATAGCTCACCATAATTCTATGTTGGATTGATGAATCAGTGAGCTATAGAAATGGGAGAAGAAGATGATCAGTAATAGCTTAGAGATTGGCGTTGGAGAAGGATGAGAAATCTTCTTCAATGAGAAAGAAGATCTATTGAAGACTTAAGGGAGCTGGAAATGAACTTCTGGGATACTTGGACTTAGGAAGAGATGGTAAAAGTTTGTTAGAATATCTTTGTAGGATTGACTTTTTTGTCAAGAATTTGAAATTTATGACCTTCGAGAATCAAGGGAGAATCAGGAATGAGTTAAATCCTAGATAAATTGGTAGGATCTGTGAGTCCTGAGAAAGGCAATTCCTGAGGAGAGAGGATAAGAGATTGAGAAAGGAACATTTGAGCAATTGCAGAATTTATTTCAGATATCCTCCTATACTTAGAGCATGTCATCCTGATAGGGTTTGATATATAAAGAAGAATATCAAGATTTATCAGCTAATTTGGGGGCAGGAGGAGGAGTTGGAGTTTTCTTCCTTAGATTCAATTTGAGTGGGGATTATTTCTCCTGATAGAATGAGATCATAGTAAGTCCAGTCTAGACAAACTATTGGTACTATGGGAAGGAAATAAAATCTAGAAAGTTCTACTATAATGGAATACATTCCATGTCTAACAATAACTCTGTAGAGAAATTGTTGTCTCCAAAGTGCTTGACTGACTCTGAAGTTATTTAACCATGACTTTGAAGTTCTTAAAATAATTCTAAAACTTTGTTTTCTTCAACTAAATATTTTTCTGAGTATATTTTAATTTTTATACATGGTTATCGTTGAGCATTTACTTAGTTTCTTCCTCTAAAAGGTAACTTTATGCTTGAAGTTGTTTGAAACAACTTATTTAATCATTATAAAGGTTGTTCTCAAGGTTTAATTAGAAAATATTTCTGCAAGAACTTGAGAATAAATTATTAGTACCTTAATGTTTCACTCATATCTTTGCTTATCATCAAAACATGATTGGTTAAGAATGTTCATTATCAAGATCAAGCTAGATAAGAGAGTATGTTCAACAAATTATTCATTTTCCCATGGTTATTACACAAAATTATGAAATTTCCCAAATTTCACTATTCACCAAAAACCCTAGCTGAGTCTAAACCAATATTTTGGTTGGGGAAAGCAATTTAACAAAGCCAAAATACTTTAATCTATAAATTAGTCACTTTCCCCCAAAATTTTTACCTCAATTGTACCATTTTTCCAAATTTTACTGTACATGTTTCCCAAAACCCTAGTTAACATAAAACCCAAATTTCAGATAGGGAAAAGAGATTCAACTTGATATTCGGGCATGACTTCCTTCCATGAACAAGAATCCAAGCTCAAATTCTCTAAATCTTCTATTCAATTACAGAAAACCACATTTCTTCCATTTTCCACCATCCAAGTTGGAAAAACTTAGGTTTGAATACAAGAATGATGAGTTTTCAATGATAAACATGGGAATTCCTAACTAAGTGGCATGAAAAAGGGTGGAATCATGGGTCTTGGGCATGGGGAGAAAGAAAACTGAATGGGGAAGAGAATAAATGGAATGGAATGGCCAAAAATCTAGCCACCCGTTTTCATCCGCCAATCAGCGTCGGCAGTGCACAAATCTGGCGCCCGCCTATCTACCCATGGCCCATGCCCCATCTGCTCTGGCACCACTAGTGCCCACCTGTCTACCTAGGGCCCCTTTTTATTGTATTTTTCTCGTATAATTATGTAATAATGTTTTTCATATATTTCTAGTATTAAAAACAGGTTTAATCTCCTTTTCATACATCATAAAAATATGCAAAATTTGCCCTCATATAAATTTAAATCATGTCTAACTACATAGCCTTTTAAAATATAACTTATATTTCAATTCATTTTCATTCATATTAATACTAAAGCCTAATATTTAACACCCAAGGTGTCAGAATCACTCTTTGCCTTGAATTCCACTACTATAGTAGGAATACACACTGGAGGCAATACTCCTTTCTGGATTTTAACTCTAGAAATATTAGGTATGAGTCAAAACCCTAGAACTTTGTTTATGCCTTCTATAGTTTAGGAAAACAATGCCTATCCAAGGAAATACAATAAATAAGATTGAGCAAAGTAAATATTATTGACTTGCATAACAAAATAATACAACATGGGAAGTTCTCTTTTTGAAGTAGTTGAAACTCAATAATGGCATTTTTAAGAATTGAATACAAAGAGAGGGCTTCAATGAACTTTGAATGCTTGAACTCTAGGGTAGATTTGAAATTGAAGGCTCATTTGTTTTTTGATCTCTTGAATCATTACTCCTTTTATAGAGGTTCCTTTTGAAATAATCATTGGAGTAGAACTTAAGGTGCTTTAAACCATTGGAGTAGTAGGAGGATATTAATGACGCTTCCAACATCTCTTTTAAAAGGTTATCTACACAAATTTGTTGAAGGATTAGTTAAAGTTGCTTCAACGGATGCATTGCTAGAACAATCAATTAATCATCGATTATTGTGTAATTGGTGGAAGATTGTTGGATTAAAATGTTGATTTTTTCACTTATTCCATTGAACAATCAAGCTAAGATGTATTGTTGGAAGCAAATTCGTTGAATAGTGTTTCATTGGATAATTGTTGGATGTTCGCCAAATGAAGTTGAATGCAAAATGTGTTCTTTTTATCTTCATTAGTCAAATCATCTATTGAAGTGCATTACCGGATGCTTCGCCTTAAAGTACAAGACTTTGTTTCTCTAAATGAAAATTCTTGAGAATATTTCCAAGTGATTGCTTAACCTTTCTAATTGTCTTTACATCTCCTTCAAACTTGTTTAAAAGTGAAAATCTTCAACATGTAAACTATTAGTAACATGGGGACCTTAATATTTATTTTTGTCATCATATATGGAAAAGTTGAATGGAAAGGAATTCGACAAAGCTTTGTAATGAATTGCATCATTAGCCGACAATAATTCTATATGCATATTAAAAGTAGTCATATGGTTAGCAAAAGTTGCATGCTTGTCCACTAGTACAAGCTGTACATGGATTGAAGTTGGTAGGAGGGGACCCTACTTGAAGTTGGAGGCTTCTTTAAAATGGAGGCAAGGATCAATGGGGAATGAGCAAGTTCAATTAGGCCTTCTATCCCAACTAGATTTCTGGCACTTGCAACTTTCTTAAGCACTCCTCCCACTACTTGCATTAATAACTCCCACATCTAATTAAACTCCTCTCTCAAGACTGGTATGTTTTTGTTGACATTAAAACTTCATGCTGATGTTGACCACTTTGGATCTCTATTTTCCTTCAAAATAGGAATACCCAAGAATGAAAAACCATCTACAAATGATGCCAATTGTTACTATTCATCCCTTACGATACTTCGCATAAAATTATATAACATGATGACAATTATAATGTTACTTAATGAGTTTGGGTTTTTTCGGATCTCCTAGTGTCATGACCGACTTAATTTACTTTAACCAAACAACTTAGGCTGGTATG
Source organism: Pouteria campechiana (assembly GCA_036873735.1). Taxonomy (NCBI): domain Eukaryota; kingdom Viridiplantae; phylum Streptophyta; class Magnoliopsida; order Ericales; family Sapotaceae; genus Pouteria; species Pouteria campechiana. The sequence goes on from JAYJMB010008235.1 coordinate 60,719, forward strand.
TGTACACATAACATCAAGCCTCCTAAGGATTGCATGCAGAACTCTACCATGTGGCTGTACTATCTCCCAAACACTTCATTGATACTTAGAAAATTGAAGGAAAATTTCCCCCCATTTTTTAATTTTCCTCTATTTTTTTGTCATTATCTTTATCTCAAATATGTTTTCTTGTAGTCTTTATCATTAATATGATACAATGTTTGCTTATCTTGAATATCCTCAATTACCATTTTTATATCATTATATATATATTTCTAATAATTAATCTTTTTTTCCATCATTGACCACATTTATTTATTTTTAGTCACTTTTTGAGTAAAATCATCTTTGTATATATTGTATTACTTTTATGTTTCACTCTTATTCTCTTTTTGCTCCAAGTACACAAACAAAGCTTATAGAAAAAAAGATTTACTTAAAAGCAAAATTTTCACATTACATCTTAAAACGTTTACAAGAGCCATCGACATTGCTAAAAGAAGTAACTTTACATTTGTTTGTTTTTTTTTATTGAAATAGCTTCTTTTACCTTTAAACAAGATAAGTTTATTGCAAGAATTATACTTTTCTTTAAGAAAGATAATTAGTTAGTTTAATGCTTCCAGCTCTAGTCAATATGCATTATTATCAACTTTAGGCCCAAGAGATCCCACTCACATGCAAAGTTTATATAGTTTTATTCTTTGGGCTAACTTTCCATCCTAAAAGACCTCACCATGACTATGTATTACTAAATATATCCCAAGATTTCTTTTACCACATATTCAAAGTGACCCTGTCTTATTTACGTATATGGCAGTGGCCAAAAAGTTACTTTGATATTATTTGTAATACCCTTAATTATAGCTAATGTGAATTATTATCTATTTTAGGCCCACAAAATCCAGCTCATATACGGAGTCCATATGGTTTTATTAGATATGTATTAAAAGAGATCTTAAGATATGTTTGACAATACTTCAGTCACTGTGAAGTGCCTTTTAGGCTAGAGTATTGATTTAAATGAATAAAATGGCAATAAGATCTAGGAGGCCTAAACTAAACGATACTTCATATTGGTTAGAGTTAAGGGTGTTATAATAGTTTGATTGGCAAGAGAGTTGACTTAGTAACTAATATGACTTGAGATCATGAGTTTAAGTGTGAATTATAATAAGTCATTACGAAAGTACTTTATGAAAGACATACAAAATTAAGGATTTCATGTGAATTGCCATAAGTCATTAATAACTCAATTCTCACGGCATTATATGACAAAATATTGCTCGACCGCTTGGGGCGTACGATCGATACACTCATCTAAAAAGTAACATAGCCAAATTTAACGTGTTAATAGAAAAGTAATAATTATTATGGATTTATAATATAATGCATGAAACATGAATTGTTGATTGTTTACCTCTTTTAGAAGTCATTTACCTGTATATGATTACTCAGCTACAAGATTCGAATTAACATTTTCAAAAAAAAGTTATTTTAAGATTGTTTTCACCCTTATTATTAGCAACACTATAACGACCAACAATCAAAAGGCCGTGAAACTTGTGATCCCTGAATCAACCATAACAGAAAATAGAAAAGAATTACCCGAGCACAGTTCTCTCCTGTCCCGAGAATCATTCCTGTCACTCGTACAAGCGCGGCCAAGCAGCTGCAAAGAACCGAAGGAAGAAACCGCGCCTCTGCTGCCAAGCACCGCGCCTCTGCTGCCAAGCGCCGCGCTGAAAAGCCAATGCCCCTTCGCCACCCTCCAAACCTCCTCTCGCTCCACCGTCTCTCCCTCTCAAATCAATCCCACCTCCATCCATCTCCCAATCTCCACCGCTCGCTTACAGCCCAAACCCTCAATTCCCAACCTCAATCGCATTCCAAAGACGAAGAAACCCCCGATCCCCACCCTCCATCCCAATCCAAAGACGAATACTTCGCTGCCATCCACCACATCTCCAACATCGTTCGTCGCGACTTCTACCTGGAGCGCACTCTCCGCAAGCTCCCCATCACCGTCACCTCCGACCTCGTCTATCGCGTCCTCCGCGCCTCCTTCAATGCCCCCATCCCCTCTTTCCGCTTCTTCGCCTGGGCCCGCTCCCGCCCCCGCTACTCCCCCACTGCCCTTGAATTCGAAGAGCTCATCCGCACCCTCGGCCGCGCTCGCCTCTGGGAGCACATGTGGAAAGTCGCTCAGCAGATGAAGTCCCTCGGCCTCCCTCTCTCTGAACCCACATTCTCCGCCCTCATTGACTCCTACGGCCGCCACGGCCTTGCTGACCACGCAGTCGAAGTCTTCAACCGGATGCGCCATTTTGACTGCCCCCAGACGACCCCTGTCTATAATGCTCTCCTCTCTGCCCTCTGCGAGGTGAAGAACTTCCAAGGTGCGTATGCTCTCATCCGCCGCATGGCTCGGAAGGGGTTGGCTCCTGATAAGCAGACGTTTGCTGTGCTTGTGAATGGGTGGTGCTCTGCTGGGAAGTTCAAGGAGGCTCAGGAGTTCCTCGAGGAGATGAGCAGAAAGGGATTCAACCCACCTGTGCGTGGGCGAGACCTCCTTATCGATGGGTTGATCAATGCTGGGTACCTGGAGTCGGCAAAGGTGATGGTTTTGAGGATGACAAAAGAAGGGTTCTTGCCTGATGTCTCCACTTTTAATTCTCTGCTAGAGGCCATCTGTCAGTCTGGAGAAGTTGATTTTTGCATCGACCTGCTTCATGATGTTAGTAGGCTGGGGTTATGCCCCGACATTTCAACTTATAAGATCATGATTCCTGCTGTGTCAAAGGTTGGCCGGATTGATGAGGCATTCAGGCTCTTCCATTGCTCGGTTGAGGATGGGCACAAACCCTTTCCAAGTCTTTATGCCCCAATTCTCAAGGCGCTTTTCAGGAGTGGGTGCTTTGACGATGCATTTTGCTTTTTCAGTAATATGAAGGCTCAAGGCCATCCTCCAAACCGCCCTGTTTACACAATGCTGATAAGGATGTGTGGACGCGGAGGGAGGTTTGTTGAAGCTGCTAATTATCTAATGGAAATGACGGAGGTGGGTTTGGTGCCAATGGCCAAGAACTTTGACCTGGTTGCTGATGGGTTGAAGAACTGTGGGAAGCATGACCTAGCAAAGAGGATTGAGCAGTTGGAGATATCGCTTAGGGGTGATTAGTTAAGTAGATGGTGGTTTAATCTTGAGTTTTGTATCAGCATCTGATGGCTTCTGTGGCAAAGAAGGGGAATGTTGATCATTGGTGAAACGAGTTCTGCAGGTAAGCTCCTCATTCTGTTTGATTTGGGCTTCTACCGACAATTTTCAGCAGTTAAAATCAGTTTCTCACTTGAGAATGTTGCTAGCTTATGCTGTTGTAATGCAATTCATCAAACTCCCACCTCTTCTTTTAAACTTCAGTATAGATGCTTATGCTGCAATATTGTACAGAATTCTGGTTTTTCTGTTCCAGTTGTCCAAACCAATGATCTGACACAGATCGCTGTGGATTTCTCATACACAAAGGTGCCCAGGTTTGAAAGATGCTAGTGGTAGAGTACTGGTATTCTTTTCCTTTTGGTTTTAAACAATGGTAATTGATGTTCTCTTTTATCACAACAATATATATGGGAAATGCTTCAGTGTAACCATTGTTACACTGAAAACTCTTTGGTAAACCGCATCCCAAGCCATGTGATTCAGTGTGCACAATATAAGTCATTAGATGGGGTGCGGGGATTGCTACTGAGGGGAGGGTTGTGTGCAATTTAAGGAGGGTAACTTGCATGTATGTAAAACAAAATTATTAAGGGGGGCAACATTTTATGCTCGTTATGCAAACATTCTTTCTTTAGCAGAAAGGAGAAGCAAACCATTATACCAGATATATTACATTATGACTGAAGTCATCCTTTTAGTTCTCCTTTTTCTCTTCTCCAAACTCTTATTAAGTGATCATTGTATAAATCTCTTTTCTCCAAAATCTATCTTAATGAAGAGATCATTGTGTAAATCTTTCTTCTCCAAACTCTTATCTTTATTAAGAGGTCATTGCGTAAATCTCTCCTCTCCAAACTCTATCTTCTGAGAGATCATTGGGTAAAAGAAATGCACTAGTCTCTCACCCCAAAACCCTGATCCCTAATTGAGTCAATTGAAGTCTGCAATTTACTGCCACCACAAACTCAGATGGATCCCTATTTGTGAAAAAAGAACTCTGAATGTTTACATATAGTAGAATATTGATGACCGTATAAAAGGTTCCAGTAATATATTGGTTATAATACAAAAAAAGGTGAGAATGTCGGCATTATAGGATGGCATTAACCAAAAAGTGAATAAAGATGAGATAGTGTAACTTTTTATAGAAATAGATAAGTAATGATGTAGAAAAAGTAATGTAGTTATGGATATTTAGAAGTGGCTGAGGGATTGTTTGAGTTTGGCTTGTTCTGGAAACTTACAGCTTATTTCCTTAAAATTAGGAACCTACAAAAATAAATTATGTTGGATTAGGCTTGTGGAAGGAGTTTGTTTGCCTATTTTGATAGATAAGTTTTATGTAGTCTTTATGGTCCATTTTAGCTTATCAAACTTTATATTCCTAAAATATCCTTGTAATACCCATTTCTTTTCGTTGGTTTTTATTTTTCTCACCATGCATATCCTTCTCATGATGACATCTTTGGTGATTTGTGTATTTGTAAACATTCAAATTATTGTGGTAAATTTAATTTTATCCATTAAATAAGGTTGCAAATATTCTAATTATTTTTTTCCAAGTTTCGAATTTATTCATTTTAGTTTTATGTATTTACTTATCAAATAAAAATTTCAACTTTTTTAATTTAATCTAATCAAATATTTTAGTTGTGTATCTTAATTAATATTTTATATATTAAGTTTGAAACTTATGAGGGCAGTTCAGTCTTTTATCCATTATTTCAATATTTTTGCTTCAGTTGCATTAAACAAGCTTAACAATTTAAGTGCCTGTTTGGCCCGGCAGTTTGACGACCTTAAAGTGCTTTCAAAGTGACTAACATGCTTTTTCAAAGAAATACAACCGTTTGGCTGGAATATTACGCGCTTCTTGAAGACCGCAAAAGCTGTTTTGTGACTTTAACACCAAAGCTCCAATTTGGAGCTTTTTCTTAAAGCTCAAAATGAGCTTTTTCTCAAAGCTCAAAATGAGCTTTTCATAATACAGAAAATAGCCTCCATAGAAAAATGTGCACAATAACGTTTTATCTTCTTTTTCCTTCGTGGTTTTCATTTGGTTTCTTCTTCTTCTAGCCAGCAGCAACATTGCATAGCATCTTTAGAAAAGACCAATGATATAACATTATCATCAATCCAATAAGTAAGTTTTCTTTTTAATCTAGAATATTTTTCATACTTTTCTTTTTGATATTCCATGTCTTATTATGTATCTCTATCATGTTATGTATTTCTTTTAACTGTTGGCCCACGTCTTACAAGCGTTGTGCAAATTGCCTTGTTCGGAAATGAGCACAAGTATCTTTTCGAGGAAAGGGATAGACTGAAATATTGAATAGTCGGGCAGACAGTTGTGGTGGTAGAAGGTGGGATTATACGGTTGGGAATGTTGAGGAAATGACGAGCGAGGTGTGTAAATGATGTGAGAAAAATAGACGATGCCATTAGTAATAAAGTTATAAATAATAACAAATGATAATAGAAATATTGGCGATATAAAAAAATGGAATGTTAATGTTATTTGATGGAGGCGATTGTTGCATGTACATTTAGACAATGGTAGAAAATAAAGAAATGTAAGCTAAAACATGCCATAACAACTTGCATTTGTTGCACATTGACATACAAAATTAACATATTTTATAGTGAAATCAGATCCATTAATTTTATTGTATATAATAAACTTATAAAATAATAAATTAATTTACATCTTTTATTGCCCATAAGAGTTTAAAAAGTTGAAACCTTAACTTTTTTTCCCAACAAAACCGATGCAATTATTTCATTATATTAAATTTTTGTTTTTGATTTTCTATTATATTTTATATTAATTTAAAATTTTTGTCAGCTTTATAGACTATAAAAAATTTTCATTTTTTTTAAAACTCTTGTGGGCACTACAAGTTGTAAATTAATTTATTATTTTATAAATATATGATATATATTAAGATTAATGGATCTGATTTTATTATATAATGTGTTAACTTTATGTATCAATATGCGATGAATGCAAGTTATTTTAGCATAACTTTTTCGAACTCGATTTTCACAGCAAAGCCAAGTGTCATCGAAGTGAATAGTATTGCTTTTAGTGGAGTAGTAAGGTTTAGCTTCTAATATGCATCTTGTGTTATCATCATATTTATTTGATATAATATTTAACTATTTGTAAAATCTCTACTTTCACTAGTGGTGTAACATAGATTTGGGTAACATAAATCAAAGTTTGAACTAGATGAGACTGGGTTGAATTCAATCCAATTGTTAAATTGAAAAGGGTTAGGATTAATGGTCAGGTTACTCAACCAACTAGTTCTTATTTTATTTTTTTCACCCTTAATATAACTTTTCAACTTTTAACAATTATTTTTTTTAATGCATTCCCCATTTACTTAGAACTTTAAAGCCCACCGTCTTACTATCTAGTATTTTTCTGCTTCATTTAATTATTTTAATAAATAAAAATTTCTTGCATTTTCTGATTGTCTTTATGCCTTCTTGAAAGAATTGAACCTGGGGTGAAGTTAGGCTACTGAATTATATGATATGTATCCCATCCTTGTTTCGTCAAACTCATGTATTTGTGTGTGAGCGAAGATGATTTGCCAGCAAGTAGGATTTCTGGGGTAAATTGCATAGGTGCCCCTTCTTTTAGCATATTATAATCATGAGCTTTAGATTTACATATTTAAAGATCTAAAATAAATTTTGTTTGATTGTTGTTGGAGATTTTATTTTAGATTCATAGACTGCATTGACTTTAATATATATCTATCTTTTATGCTAACTATCTTTGATTTTGTTATATTTATTTTTATGTGTTCTTAGGAAGATGGATAAAAATGAAGCACATGGACAAATTCCACTGGGGTCACAGGGTCATAGTTATTAAAAAATGGACAGGGCTACCTGGGATGAGAAATTATTGAAGATATTCATAAGTGTTTGTGTTAAGGAAGTTCAATTATGGAATCAACCTAGTACTCATTTTAACAAAATAGGTTGGAAAAATATAATTGCCAAATTTAATGATATTGTTGAATTGTCATCCATTGGTGCAATATTTACTAGTGAATACTACCTAACATTTTGCTTAAAATAACCCCGCAGGACACCAACATACAATGGTTACCATTTTGTTAGGGATATTCTATTGGGTCATGATATTCATTGTCATGAGATGTTTAGGATGAAGAAACAAGTATTTCATGCATTTTGCATTACCTTGGCTGAGAAATATGGATTAAAGGGTACTAAAATTATAAGGGTTGAGGAGATGGTGGGTATGTTTTTATGGACTATAGGTCATGGGGTTGGAAATAGAATGGTTCAAGAGCGTTTTCAACACTCAGGGGAGACTGCTAGTAGGATTTTTCATGTTGTTCTCCAGTCATGTTTGCAAATGTCAATGGATTTAATAAAATCTGATGACCCACATTTTAGAAGCATACCTCATAAGATAGAAGATGATAAAAGATACTATCCATACTTCAAAGATTGTATAGGAGTTGTTGATGGCACACATATACAATGTTTTGTTTCTCATGGTGAACAAGCATGATATATAGGGGGAAAAGCATTTTCCACTCAAAATATTATGGCAACATATGATTTTAATATGTGCTTCACCTTTGCGTTGGCTGGATGAGAAGGAACTGCTCATGATTCCCGTATATTTTTAGAAGCTTTAAGGAGTAGGCAACCTCAAATTTCGTCATCCTCCCACAGGTTTGGATTAGTTATCTTATTACTTCAATGTTTATAATTTTTAAATAAATGTCCTAAATATTGATACAAATTCACTCTTGATATAAATATGCAGGCAAATATTATCTTATTGATGTTGGCTATCCAATGCCTATTGGGTATGTAGGACCATATAAAAATGAATGATATCATATGCCTGATTTTAGGCGTGACAATGGATTTAGAAACCATAGTGAAGTTTTTAACTTCTTTCATTCAAGTTTGAGACGCACAATTGAAAGAACATTTGGTGCATGGAAAATAGATTTGGCATTTTAAGGTGCATGCTAGCTTATTTATACAATACACAAGTTTGTATTGTAATTGCTACAATAGATATACATAATTTTATAAGGAAGAACAACAGCACGAACATGGAATTCATGATTGATTATGATGATGATGAGGAGGAGGATAATGAAACTCTTCAAGGGACCATTACTGAATCAGCTGCAGAGATGGTGGCACTTCAAGATCGTATGAGAAATGAGATTGTTGAACATCAATTTGATAGTTTGTGAATTTATATGTCGTTTTGGATTTTTAGTTATTGTAATACTTATTTTTATATTTTCATGAATTTTTGATGCACTTGACAATTATTAATCGTGAATCAAATTCTCAATGGTTATTCATGCAAATTAATTTTGATAACTTTAACATTCAGAATATAAAATCTTTGAAAATATAATAAGATTAATTAGATAAGATAATTGAATAAAGAGAACATTAGTTAAAACTTTAATTTTTCATAAGACTTATCTTTTTTATTTACTTTTTAAAAACTAAAAAATTGTATTGAAGTTAAAGATATCATGCTATATTGGATTTGGGTTAATCAAGATAATTGATTATAGAATTATAAAAGTATTTTATTTTATATTTAAAATAAAAATAAGAATAAAACTTGATTCTTTAAAAAATTATTTGGCATGTCTATTTTGGTAAAATATACAATTAAAAGCACTTGTAACCTTCTACAACCAAACAGGTTAAGAAGAAAAAAAAAGTGATTTTTAAATGAGGGGCCAAACACTATACAACTTAACTTTTAGAAAAAGCTTCATATATTAAAGCGCTTAAATCTCACCGCCGGGCCAAACAGGCACTTAGTCATTTATTTTAGCTATACCCATGGTTCTGCATAGAGGTACAAATCGGGTCAGTTTATATTGGGTCAATAGTCATTCCAAACCTAACCCTCTATACAAAAACTTCTATCCAACCTTTTATATATATATATGTGGGTCAGTTTCAACTCGTCCTAACCTAACTCTATCTTTCATCATGTGGGTTGAATTTGGGTTAAGTTCGGGTCAATAATTTGGGTTGACAATACGGGTTGACAACTTGACATTTTGTACATTTTTTAAATTCAATGTAATCCTGATTAAGTTAAATTTATATTGATACTATGTTTACAAATTTACTACTATAACTTATGAGTAATAAGTTAAATTAATGCGTTGTTAACTATACATACTATTTGCAAATAAAATTTATAAGGCCAAAATAAAAAATATATACCTTATTCAAAAGTTGAACGATTTACCAATTGCATGATGACTGAACTATTACAAGCTCTAAAGATAATTGCAATATGTGTTTGCCTCCTAAAAATAAAATAAGTGTCAAAGTTTGAGCTATTAAAAACCTCATGTTTAGAATCAACAAATAAAAAAAAAAGAATTTAAGAAAGAAAGAATTCATTACATGTGAATAAATGTTGTAATGCCCTAAATATTTACTTTACATTTATCCACTTTATCTGTAGGATGCCATAAAGCTTTTTAACATTGAAAGTAATTAGCTTCCAAGTAGGATAATTTTTGCAAATATATACTAGAAATTTATAACATTCACTTAAATACCCATATACTCCTAACATCATCATTTAAACACCTATATAATACATAGTCATACCATCCAAACAAGAAACAAACAACTATAACTTATAAAATTTGAAATCTATTCACACATGTTAGAATTTCAAACTCTGATATGCAAATCAATCTTGCAAATATGTCAATCAACCATAAGTATCTAGTTATAAATTTTAAGTCAAACACTTTTAGTAAAGTGAACAACATCTTCATTCTTTCAAATGATCATTCTTCAATAAGAATTCCCTTTCCTTGAAAAGAATGCAATTTTTGTTAATAAATATTATAGCAAAAGATATAAACATAGAAAGAAAGAAATTTCTATTTGCTAATTGTCGAACCTTTATATTTGTAATAGAAAGAGCATTGCTAGATCCAACATCATCCTTGATGACTGCAAGTTCATTAGCATAAACCCATTAATATGATATATAAGAAAAGAAAAAAAGGCCATTAATTTCATTTCCAAATAAAAGAGTGTAAGATTTAAAAAAATGAAATTACCTGATGCGTCTTCAATAAGTTCTTTTGTATGCTCCTCAATATCAGCTGGTTTTGGCTATGATTGTATCCAATCTTGAGCACAAATTAAACTCTCTACTAGGCTTGGTGATAATGAATTTCTGTATGGATCAAACATACATCCTCCTGTACTAAAGGCTGATTTTGAGGCAACCATAGACACATGAATGACTAAAATATCACAATTCATAAGAGACAATAATTGTAAGCATTAATAGACTACCATGCCAAAATGTCAAATTCATTACTATCCATCTCTATATGCTTCTCAAAATACCGATATGTCTCTTTTTTCACTTCTTTCGTTTCCTCCACGGCTAAGAATTTCATAAATTTTTGTCTTTTGGACCCCTTCGCCTTTACTTGACTGCTCTTTTCTTCCAAATATTTTGATCTAATAGAAGAATATTGCATTTCATAGATCTTGAAAAGTTTATCAAACTTACATTTTACATTCTATACTATTTCTTTAACTTTCGCTTCATCATAGACCCTTGGAAAACAAAATTTCAGAAACTTCAACTTGTATCTTGGATCCAAAATATTTGCAATAAGCAATAATATATTAATTTTCTCAAAGCTGCCCCAATATTTATCACATTTCTCCTTCATTCATTTAGACATATCATGAAGGAGCACATCTTCCGATGATGAAAAAGAATATAACAATCTGTCAATCTTATTCAATTCATCCAAATAAAGATTAACAGTTACATATGAAGTGCCCGACAAACAATTTATAGCATCATAAAATTTTTATAAAAATTGGCACAAAACTTTAGCCATCTTCTAGTCAACTTTAGTTAGAGTGTTTTCTTGAGGAAAAATAGGATCATCACTTTCCAACAATTCAAATGCTTTTTGAGATCTAATAGCCGTTTCCAACATGAAGTAGAATTCCACCTTGTGGGAACATTTATACATAACCCTCCTTTCTCAGTGATTTCCTCTTTATATAACATTACTTAAATGCATGCTCTCTTGATGGAGAACCCTTTACATATCGAACGCATTTTCGAATTCTACAAATTGCATCATTTACTTCATGTATTCCATCTTGCACAATCAAGTTAATAATATGTGCTGTAAATCTTACATGTAAAGTTTCACCTTCACTTATTAAAAAATTCCTTTTTTTTTTTTTTTCAATACTTTCAAAGCCACATCATTTACAAATGCATTATCCAAAGACAATGTAGCAATTCTATTCAATCCCCAACTTAATAAGTAATCTTTAGCTGCTTTAACAATGGCATCACCAGTGTGTGGAGGTGGAAGGAGAAAAAATTTACTAATTTTCTTATTTAACTTCCATTGTCCATCAATATAATGTACTGTAAGACACATATAACTATCATTTGCTACAGAAGTCCATAAGTCTATAATTAAAAATGCATGCTGAACTTTTTCTTTAAAAAACTTCTGTAACTTCTTCTTTTCTACCTCATAAATTTTAGCACAATCAGTAGCAATTGTTGTTCTAGTAACCCACTTAAAATGTGGTTGCAACATGTTAACCCATTTTCATAGACCTGCATGCTCAACAATCTTGAATGGTTCTTCATCTATAATTATCACCTCTGCAAGTCCCTTTCTGCATTGAACTTGATTAAACTGCTAATTACTAATAACACAAACTTCACTAGTTTGAGATGATGAGAATGTGAATAATTTTTGCCTCTCCCCATGTTTTTGATAGTAAGGACATCTTGTCAAGTGCCTTGTAAGTGAGCTAGTACCATATCCACTCGGACACTTGAAAAGTATTTTACAATAATTGCATATTGCAGTTTGGTCACCTGCATTTTTCCCCTTTTCCTTTTATTAGTATTCGGTTTCTTAGTAAAATGCTCCCAAACTTTAGAAGATATTTTATATGGCTGTTTCTCTTTTAAACTAATAGTTTCAGAGGCAACAATTGTTGCATTCTCATCATCCCTATCCACACTTACCACATCATCCACAACCACATATTCTAAACCTGAAATCACAACCACATTATTATCATCCTTCATATTAGACGACGAATACAATTCCTAAAAATACATTTCAAATACATGCATCATTGATCAAAACATGTAAATAATAATCTAAGAGAAAAAAGAAAATATATCAGCAATAAAAAAACTTATAATTAGAAACTCAACAATATTTCACATGGAGATAACAAATTACAGCGCGCTAGAAAGGATTTGGTGGGAGGTATTAGCCTAATTGGTCTCACTGTCCATGCCAACAACTTGATTTGGGTAGGTTCAGGTTGCCATTCTTGTTGTTTGCATCTTCGATTTGGGTAGGTTCAAGCTGCCATTCCCTCACTATCTGGTTCATTGTCCCCATTTTTAATCCCCAAATCTTCTCCCTTTCGTTGAAAGCTCAACAAAATAGAAAAAACAAAAAGGCAAATTGTTATAATTGCTGTGAAGTAGCCTTCCAAGTTCCAAGCTTTTCTCCTTCAACTTGCAGTAGCTGGTAGCAACTAGCAAGATGATTCCGCCTTTGGTTCTGGCGGTAGCGGCAAAAAGGAAAAATCAAGTAGTGGCCACAAGGGCTTTCGTAGAAGGAGCAGAGTAGGGGAGATGAGGAAGAAGAAAAGCGAGTAGCGATAGGGGCTTTTGCAGAAGGAACAGAGCAGAGCAGATGGGGAAGAAGAGCTTGTAGGTTGCAGTGATTGTCCCTCCATTTCGCAGCAAGAGCAGAGTGCAGAGACGAGGAAGATGACCCACTCTAATTCATAGCAGAAGCACAATGTGGAGATGGGGAAAATGACTATGCAAAGAATCGGGACTTTGGTAGCCAAATAGCGGAATAGGGCATATGGGAAAGGTTTAGGTTTTTTTTTATGTTTATTATTAATGCAGGTCAGGTTTTTTTAACCACTCAACCTGTCCCGACCCAGATTTTCAATTGGGTCAGATTTTCCAAATCGCCCTACCCCGCAAAACCAGTGTAGCTGTCCCAACCCGGTGCCAAATAGGGCCGGTTCAAGCACGGGTTCGGGTCAACCTGCCACAATTTGCACCCCTAGTTATGAATATTGGATACATCAGATGTATTAGGTCACCAAAAAACATATATGATATCAATGTATCATATTAGTATTGGCTTGCATTGGCCTATATTGGATATTTTTTATTTTAAGTTAAAAGTTATGAATGAAATCTAAAAAATATAAAAAATTCAGATGTAAAAGAATATATAGTTAATTTGTATTTTGCATGCATAAATGATAGTGTATGAGACCATTCTTATTAGGCTAGGTGTTTATGTGACTAGTCGTCAAGTTCTAATAACAAATTCAAAAATTATAAAGTATGAAAATTACATCAAGTATGCAAAATCTTTAGCATCACAAATTTTAAATAATTAACAATCTACCATGAGCAATCTTGTATATATTGATCAACATAAAACTTTTATGCTTCAGATGTTGCTTGAATATAATTATACTCCTAAATAATTCTCTTTTTATACAAAGAGCACTTGATGTTTCGTCTACTTCTCCCAATTCTAATGTAATATTGCCATCCAATACTTTTATCCTCATTTTCATAACCATCATGAATAAAATTTTTATGCCTTACCAAATCCTAACTATATATTCATTTTGAAGTAGATTAAAAGAACAAAATATGCTCTTTTCAAGTTTTTCTTACAAATTCAACTCAATTGTAGATCTAAGATTCTACTCCAAATACACTATTTTTTCACCAATTAAATCTTTTATTAGAATTAAAAATGACTTCTTTTCTCACCTAAAATACAATATTTTTCAGTGATTAAATCTTTTATTAGAGTAAAAAATGACATCGTTTCTCACCACTCAAATCTTTAGCATAAAATAGATTTTTAGGATTTAAATTCTTAAACTTTTCTTTCCTTAAATTTTGGATGAATCAACTCTAATTACTACAAATGCATAAATAATCTTGTCTTGATTTGTCTAAAGCACCATAAGACACTTAAAGAAGATATAATGAAAGAGAAAAATGAGTTTTGGATGGAGAGGAGGGGGGGGGGGGGGGATTGTTTTCTTCAAAAAAAGTCGAATAGCATCCAATTATGGAATTGCTAATATACCGAATTGCTATGGCTAGGCCAATATGCATTATATGGGCTCGTATCGGCCGATATACCCAATTGTTTTTTAGTCTAATCGTTTCAGCCTCTTATCCTATATAGTTCATAGCCGATATAGATACGATATAACAGATATTCAATTTTTGGAACCATGGTTATGCCAAACAATCTTTACTTATTTTACTTCAGCCACTTATCAGTCATCAATCAGTAAGCTTTAGTAGAATCAAAGAAGTCCTAAATGTCACATCAACATGGGAAGAGATAAATGGGGCCTTTTCATCTTCTTTTACTAGTGGGGCTTTGACACCCCTTTTGCCACAATCAAAACAAGCCCTTTATTTAAATACAAAGATGATAATAGTGCAACATTATAATTGACTTTGGAAAGATTTAGAGAAAAATTTGGAGTTATTGTGATGATTTAAAATGACTTGGACTGACTCGAAATAAGTAAAGAATGGATTAAAATTTTGGAAAGATTTTTGAAATAATTAAAGTTATTTAAAATGATTCAAAAAGATTCTAGAAATATTTGAAATTATTGACTTATCAAGGTTATGACTCCTACAGTCATTTGTCTAAAACAATTGTCATGGCTTAGGAGTTGGGTATTTCATGACCAAGCTCAAAATCGATATATGTTAGAATCTTTAGATATTAGACAAATTATAAATAGTTTGTTAATAGAAGATAGTAGACCATCTATAAGCAATTCCAAAAGAAGGGCTGAGAATGAAAAACTCCTCATAACACTAGAAGAGATTACCCCATTGGAATCTTCCAGCTAATTATCTATAGATTCTAGAAATTTAATTGAATGGCAAAAGCTTGATTTGCCAATATATGAAGATGATCAAAAGCTCAATATGCTAACCTTAAAGCAAGTTCTTAACATTGAAAGTTTGCAAGTTTTGCTAATTTTCCAATAACCACAAAAATAAAAGGTTAACATAGTTGGAATAGAAAGACTTGCTTTAATAGATACCAGAGCAAGCTTTTCTAATGGAAAAAAGGAAATTCTCTCTCTAAAAAATTGAAAAGAATTTCTACCAATATTAATTGGCCTAGCTAATGGATCAAAGGTAATGCTACTCTAATAACTAAAAATGTTGTGATAAGAATCCATACTAAATTATTCACAATAGCAATTTTGTTATGTGTGGATAATTTATTAGAAGAGATTATCTTGGGAAATGCATTCTTAAAAAATCAAGTATTGGCAATTTATTTAAGAAATTGATCATATTTCAATAGGAGGACACAAAATATCAATTAAAATATCAAGTTGTATCTTAAAAATGGAGATCGAAGAGAGAAAATCTCCTACTATAGCAGATGTAATTTTTGATTTGCTTAGAGTAAAGGATGAAAAAGGGAATGTTGAATTAAATTAATTACCCCAACAAGACTTAGAGCAATTGATTACATTAAAGAAATGGGCCAAGAAAATTTTAAGAAAAATATTCGGACACTTTCAAAAAAAATGTAAAGTTGAGGCTTTCTTAGAATAAAAAAATCCTGATATTATCATTAGGAGCCATGGAATAAAATATACTATGGAAATGATAGGAAAATTTGAAAAGTAAATACTGGAGTTAGAAGATTTGAAACTAATTTCTCCAAGTAATAGTGAGCATAGGAGTGTTGCTTTTATGGTTGTAAACCATGCTAAAAAAGCCAGAGGAAAGGCATAGATGGTTATAGATTATTGAGAGCTCAATAATGCTACTAAGGGCGATAGATACAATTTACCCAATCAGGAAGTTCTAAGAAACTTGATTAGAAAAAAGAATCTGAAGGTATATTCCAAATTTGATTTAAAGTCAGGATATTAGCAAATTCAAACACATCCAGACAGCATATCTGAGAAAAAGGTGATATGAATGCAGCTAAAATATAATTTCCTGGGATTGAAAATTGCAGGAAATAAAGAAATATTACAACCACACATAGCGGAAACAATTAAAGAATTTCTAAACAAGCTAGAGGATCAAAAACAGTTACAAAGGTTTCTAGGTATTTTTAGTTAAGGGGATGATCTTGTGAGACAAGTCTCACGGCTGCCCATGTGAGACCAGTCTCACAAGATCATCCCCCTTTTAATTATGCTGGAACATGTATAAAAAATTTGGCAGGATTGATAAGATTGTTGCATAAGAAAACATCAAGTAAGGTTCCATGGAAATGGACTGAGAAAGATACAATTTTGGTCAAAAGAATTAGGAATTGGATAAAAGATCTACCTACACTTTGTTTACCAGAACAAGGATATTATATAATCTTGGATGTCAATGCTTTAGATTTTTATTGGGGATGTGTGTTAAAAACCACAAAAGAAAAATCCTCAAAGAAAGAACAAATTTGTAGGTATTTGAGTGATACTTTTAAAGGATCAGAAATTAATTAGTTGATCCATGAAAAAGAATTATGCAATTATCTAGACAATCAAAGCCAACGAGTTATTTGTTACATAAAAACCAGAATTTTTAGTTAGGATTGACTTAGCCTATGTCAAAGATTTCCTAAAATTAAAATTAAAAGAATAAGGCTAAGCAAAGTTAGTCAGTTGGTAACAAAAGTTGGCACTTTACAAATGTGAAATAGAGCAAATTAAAAATTCTTCAAATGTAATTGTTGATTCTCTAACCAGAGAGCTTGCATGTTTTTGTTAAGCAAGAAAAGAGAATGGAATCATCTTCACCTTTCTGTTGGAAGTGAAAGAGAGTTGGTCACAGGAAAAGGGATTGTCCAGACCGGCCAAAGTAAGAAAAGTCTAGCAAAAGAATGATAGTTAAAATGAAGAAATTGTTGGCTCAAGCAGCAAAATAATTCAAAGAAGAAAAACCTCCTCGCAAATGCTGGATTTATAAACAGTAAGGACATTATGCTAGCCAATGTCTAGATAAGAAGATAACTAAAGGAAAGACAAAGAGAGAAGCGTTAAGAATCCTAGCTCCTTTTATAAATAAAGTTTGCCAAAATGAGAAGGCTAAGAGCAAGAGTCTAGAATGCTTAACTCATATGCAGGAGGGAGGTCGACTAGAACAGACCTTGGGTGAAATTCCTAATAAAGGAATTAACCTAGAATGTTCAACTCTATTAAAGGGGATTGGCCAAAGTTTCAGGCTAAAAACGAGAGCTTTTCTTGCTGGATAATGCCAAAGGTCCACATTGAGTATAATGTTATACCTAATATTGGTAGAGACTCAGAAGGGTATATCATTCATAACCCGATGAAAGTGAACTTGGTGGAAATAATAAAGTCATCCCTAAGCGACCAAGCATAAGAATTGATGGAAATGCTCTTTGCTGGAATAATTAATGGCTATTACAGCCTTAAAAAAAGTGGCTGTCATCAAGCTTTTGTTGCAGGATTAGGGATTGAACATTTTCTTGAACAGCTTGAGAAGAAATCTCAGGAAAGAGAAACTTAGTTGGTGAACATAATAATTGAGTTAGAAGAATGTTTTCTAAACAAAAACTGGTTCATGAGATAGTTTAGGATGCAGTAAAGAGGCTAATTTCTGAGACCCAACTAATTGATCAACAAATGCTTATTGAACAAAATCCTGAATGGATAGACCATCTATACAATGTGCAAGGCTACCCACATGTTAGAGTCTCCAAAGATTTGTTTAATCACAAGCATTGGACTATTCCCTTTTAACAAGGAATAGTTGATTTATCTGCATTGATCGCCAGAATCAAGAAAGGTTAGCTCAGCTACCTGAGATGATCCAATATTCACCATTACTCCTAGGTTATGGTACCCTCTTGAGTAATAAGATTAATAGTAGTCTCTCCAAAAAAGAAAACAGAAAGGGAAATTTTTTTTCCTAGTTTTCAATTGTGGATTTTTAATCCTGTAGAAGGAAGTGTCAACATAGTTTGATAGAATGACTAAATGGAGTCAAGAACAATGAAAGGAATTCATTCACTATTCACAAGCACTCTTTGGCTTGTGCAAAGGTTATTACTATAATTTTTCATGTTTTTCAAGATTGAAAGGATCTGACATTAGTTAAAATGACAGGTTATGATCCTTTATAAAAAAAAAGTCCTACCGTAATTTTAAAGCAGTATATGTCTAATGTTGCAGAATTTTGAAACACTTATGCCAGAGATGTTGAAGCCTTTATCTAAAAAATTAACCATCCTCAGAACCGTCTTGGAGCTATTTAGGAGTAGCGTTGCATTGCAAGCATTTTTGAGATCAATCTTGTAGCCACTATCAATGCACTCATGGATTTTAAGACACCTGGAGTTGATTAGGATAGAGGTGATGTTGCATGACGAAGGCAATGTTTTCCATCGCCTAGGGTGCCAACCCCCTTAGAAATCTTATCCTTATCAAGATAGGTGTCCAAAGCATATGGTGCTGATGCTCTAAGACACTATAAAGATTGTACGATGTGGGAACAGTCTATAAATACCCATTTTTATTTTTATCTTTATCTTTATATGTACGATAGTGCTTTATTGATTTTCTTTTATTCCGTGGTTTTCCCTTAAGCTATATCGATGTGTCTCGTACAATATTTTTTCTACAAATATCAGTTTCTCTTCTCCTCTTGGGGAGTAAGACCTTTCCTAGTTCGAAATCTCTGCATCTTGCTCCAATCTTCTATCATTTTCATTGCATTTGCTCATTTTCCCTCACAGCTAGGCGTGGTGGGCCATGTCAAGATAGAGAAGTGCAACAAAGTAGAACGAAGATGATATAAAATGATTTGGAAGTAGTCAGGAGTGATATAAAGTTTTTAGGAATGATTCGAAAAGATCCTGGAGTTGTTTAGACTAATTTAGAATGATTAGAAAATAATTGTCTATTTGATTCATTTTGACATTATTTAGAATAATTTGCAATTATTTTGTAATGATTTACTAATATTCTGAATGTATTGAAAGCCATTTAGGAATTTCATTTCATCTTTTCATAACATTCCAATATGTTTACAGTTTTTTTGATTGTGTTCATCTGCAAACATGTCAACCCACTGACCTTTCTTCAAAGCAAGCTTATTTTAAATCCACAGACCCTTCTAATTCTATGTTTAAATTCATATATAAAATGGAATTATTCATATCAAGTTAGATACAGAATGAATTTCTTCACGTCAAGTTAGATAATAAATTCTTAATTCCACATGAGATAAAAAACATGAATTTATATAGATGCAGTTAATTATAATATGAATTACACCCTTGAATATATATGTCTTAAAATGAATAGTTCTGTATCTCAAGACTGACACAACTCAAGAACAATTGTATTATGCTATAAAATAAATTTGTATAATACATATCCATTTTTTCTTTATAAGAAATTTATTGTTTGATTATGCAGTCTTCATTGGGCATTTTGTCACGTTGTTAGAGCTTAGAAACTTTAATATTGATAGATTGTCTAACAATAAAAGAGAAATTTCTTTTGGGTATTTGCTTTTTGTTGATGCTTTCACCTATATGGCAACATTGTTCTAGAAATGATCCTCATTCTGACAATAGAAGTATCGACAGTTTTTGTTGGTGTACTTGTTCTCCTTTTACAATAGTGGCATACACAGTAATCCAGTTAATAAGCAAATTATACAGTTAATAAGATTCTCCTACTGAATGCTAGGGAGTGATACCGAGTTATTTATTTCCTATTGCGGGAGAAAGCATTGAATATTGGCACGAAGGCTGACTATTGAATAGGATGATCATTGTGCAAATTTTCCAAATGGGTGGGCCACATTTTAGCTTAAATGCATAGAAAACATCCAGAGAAATCGAAGCAAATTGGCAAAAGGATAGTATCATGGTTAAGAGTAATCATTTCAAATAGGTCTACATCTCCGCATCAACCCATTCAATCAAGGATCATAAGATAAACCACCACCATCAACAAGAGCACAACACAAACTTGAAAGGTAACTAAAATCAAGCTCAAACAAACTTGTTTTGTACTAAAGTTGTGCTCTTGGTGATATGGTGCTGAGGCTGGCTCAGAGCATATTTACCCTGGCATTTTGTGTCCCAAAAGTGGATATTAAGTAGAAACATATAATTATCCTATGCAAAGTGGATATTAAGTAGAAACATATAATTATCCTATGCGCTGATCTGTTTACAAGATGAGGACATCCACATAGATCCTAAGTTGCCATAGAGCCATAATCCATGTTTGATATGTAAATGGTAGAAGTTTCAAAATCAACAACAGAGATTTCAGTGGAAAGACAGTGCATAGGCAAAAGAACAATATTTTTTAAGGAGAATGTTGAGGCGGTTTCTCGGACATTAAGTAGAAACATACAATTATCTTATGTGCTGATCTATTTCCATGATGGGGACATCCACATAGGACCCAAGGGGAGCGGCTTGGGTGGGATTTGGATCCCACCTTACTCATGAGAACTCTGGACGTGAGATAGATATATGTTATTCTCCATATAGATAAGAAATCCTCCGGCAAAAGCTGTTAGATGTTAGGCATTATACAATGTATCTATGTAATGCACATTGGGTAAAAACCAGCCACTTAGCTTTGCGCTTTGTTTTATGAAAAATGCCTTTGCAATCATTCAACGAAGAGTTAACAGAGTAGCATTGTATAGAAGGCTGGTTTTTTACATGGGCTAGTTGTTATGGTGTCCCATTGCAAAGGGTACTATTGAAACACTTCATTGTTAGGTTTTAAAGTTTTTACTTGCGGTTGTACTAATCTTCAGGTATTCTTGCACCAATGGAGGCTCTTTTAATTGTATGAATGTCATCATTTAACTTAGATTAAGTTTTTAACCGAAAAGCAAATACTTTCATTGGCTGATCTAGATAACTACTGCCCATTTAATTTATAATTTTAATTTGTTACAGATACAAGTTATCGTCTCCTTGCAGAAATAAAATAATGATGGATAAAAGTTTAATGATGTCTTATTAGTTGCAAGTGAATTTAAAACATGTGAAGATGGTAGACAATGGAGCTAGAATATAACAAACCTGTTAAAGGAATTTTGCTTTTTATTAACATAATTAATAAATGTTAGTAGGAGTAACCACTAACCACATGAATACCTGTCAATATAATAAATCTTACAAATATGATTAGTTAAATCGCTTCTTAACAGTATTTAATTTAACATAGTGAATAGATAAGTTTTTGAACTTAGCAGAATTTTAAATTGCAGCTAGTTCATGATGAGGAATCAATGGGGCCGAAAAGCCTTTATTGTGAGTTAGCACTGGTCCCTCTTCTTAAAAAAGGAAAAACCATGCAAGTAGGTATAAATGCTTGGTTTGGATAATACATAATTCAAAAATAAAAAGGGAAGTTCTGATAACAAGAAATTTACTATAGTGTTTTTACAGGGTATGTTCTAAGCAAATACATCATAGTAAAGCCCACCTTCTGATTGGTTTGTTAGAGGGTTTCTTGTCTCTGTGTAGAATGCCATGTGTCTATCTTATGTCTAGAGTTCTTATGAGAAAGTGGGATTCACATCTTGCCCAAGCCGCGCTTGACCCAAGGTGCAGTAGAGCCATAATCCATAATTGTTTTGTCAGTGGTAGAAATTTCAAAATTAACAAGAGAGATTTTCAATGAAAATACACAGGGCATTTGTTAAGGAGAATGTTTAGTTGGTTTCCAAATTATGTTGCGATATATGTTGAGGTATCAATAATAAGTAAAGACCTCGAGGGAATTTCTCTTTTGAGAAAATGTGCACGGAACTTCTAGCATAGTATGATTTGTTTTAAGATATATCAAGTTTTCTGAAATGACCACAACTGTTACTTGAGCTATTCCAAATCAACTATAGTCATTAAATCAACCATAAGGATGGTTGAAATTGACAAAATTGCTCCCTATTTCATATTACTTTCCTTTTCATGTATTTTCACTATGAGGATAGCTATGAAAAGGAAGAAGAAGAGCAATGTTTTGTTTCCTTTCACCCTCTTGATCATAGTTGTTTAAGGCGCAATAGGTTCTTGGAGCTTAGGCATAAGGCGCAAGGTAAGGTGTGAGCCCGAGTAAAGTAAGGTGCACATTACATAAATTTATAAAAAAAAAATAACACAAAATTTGTTAGCATAAAATTATAACTTTATTTAGAAGTTAAATATAAGTAACTCTCATTCATAATTATTAAGAGTAAAAACTATCTCAATTATCAAAGATCAGTAATCTAATATTCTATGTCAAATTCAATGGATTAATATCACTAAAAAAAGAAAACAATAAAGCATATTAAAAAATATCAATTGATTGCAGCATATGCATTTAAAAAGCAAAGCATAAGTTAAGAGTTTCAATTTTCAAGTTTCAACATTCAACATAAATAACTCAAAGTCTCAAAGCCAAAAGTATAAATATATGCATTTGTGCATCGCATCACATTTTCACAACAAATGATGAAAAGTAAAGTATATAACATCAAAATTCATTTTCTTCTCTCCTCACACCATCCCTTTCATTATAAGACTTGTATCCTTTAACATCTTCCTCTTTACATACATCTAAATTTGCTTTATGCCCTTTGAAATGAACTGAAAAAGATGATGAAGTCAATCTTGAAACATTTAGAGTTGAAGATGATGTTACTCTAGTGAGATGATTGGGCTCTAATGCTCCAACGGTTCTAGTTACATCACCCCAAGTTAATTCATCATCTTCAAGTACATACTCATCTTCTGCATTTGACTATCCTTCCATCTTCCTAGTCAACCCTTCAGTGCTTTCATCGATATCTTTTAAGGAAATCAGGTTGATGGTGTCCATGCATTCTATCTTCTTTGCAGTGCTTTATTGTACTTTATAAACACTCAATTATTCAAGTGGGTTTGCTCCAATTAGTTTCTTCTTTTGCTATGAAGTTATAAGAGTTTAAAAATTAAAATAACACAAGTATAAACGCTTATTCTAAGAATTTAAGTAGAGTAATTATCAATCTATTTAAAATATTTAATCACTTACATTTTTGAATACACTCTAATTTCTTTCACAACTAGATGCATTGCAATTGAGGTCAAGAACATTTATAGCAAACTTTTATAAGTTTGGAGTATTAGCACCATAAAGAGTCCACCACTTAGCTGTTAAACAATATGTATAAATATAAATGTTATTTCTTAATAGATTTTAATAAACAATAAACTAAAAAAAATATCACATAAGAATACAAATTTACGTAGAGTTATTGCACTTCCCTGTATAATAGCCATGTTCATTCCAACAATGCTTTCAGCCTTCTTGCATATAATCAACTCCTTTGTTATTTTATCTTGAACATGGCACTTGAAACCAATCTTGTAAAGCAATTATATAGTCTCATTGTTACTTTTGCATCTATGTTAATATTGAGTTTTGAATAATAGAATTTTGGGATTACTAAGTACCTAGCGTATGCAATGTTTTGTGGAGTAGAGCTTTCCATCTTCTATTAATAATTTGAAAAACTTCCGTGTATTTCTTTTCATTTCCTTTAAAAGTATCATCAATGACTTATTTAGCCCTATCCATAGTTTAATAAATATATCCTATTAGAGGCTTTTTCTCTCTATCAACTAATTGAAGCTCAAATATGAGATGGTTGTCACTTTAAGGGAATAAACAATGTTTATCCAAAAAGAAGGATGTAGAATAGTTTGAACTACTTTTTTAGCTTGTTGATCCTTTGGCCATTTGCTAGCAATCCATTATTTTGAAATAAGTATCTTTCTCAAGTTATTGCTTATGGATACTTGAGAGGGTTATAAATGTCGTTGCAAATCTTGTTTCTATAGGTTTAAGTAACTTTCTTTGACTTGTAAATTGCCTCATTAAATTCAACAATCTTGCATGATTATAAATATAACTATTTAATTTGACTACCTTCTTCAGACATTCAAGGTTGGCATCTTCCATATGTCTTCCAACTTCAAGTTTAAGCAACGGTCAACACATGATGTCCAATACAAATATTAGTACTTTGCCTTTAACAATCTTTCTAGACAACAGTGAAATTAAGTGTTTCTAATAAGTTAACTAATAGTGTAATATCATAATTTGAATATGCAATAATGTACAAAAATTGCAAATACATTCTTATTAGCTATGACATTGTTTGAAACACTATTTGTGATGACTTGTTCAATATTTGCTTCTCCAAGTTTTTGCACAAATTTGTCAAACAGCTCAAATATTTTTTTACCATTTTTCACAAAAGAAGAGGCATCAACAATCTCAACAAACATTGTTCCCTTGGAACAATTAACTAAAAATTAATTTATGTTCTATCCCTCCTATCTTTTCATCCATTTGCCATAATAGAGCATCTTGTGTTAGCCTATTCTTCCTTATTATTTTTCATAAACTTCTCTATATATTTCAACTCCTTCAACAAAAAAGTAACTCGTACTTCATGATAAGTTGGCAATTTTATATCTAGTATGGTTCAGTATGGTCTTGGCGTGAAACTAATTTCTAGGAAGTACAAATTTCTTTTTGAAGAAGTTGGAGTATATAAACAAATTGATTGTGAACTATAAGGAAGAATTAGCTAATGTTAGATGTTTTATTATGGTGGATAGACAGAAACATAAAAAGGAAATAACAATAATTAATTTTTTGATAAATTATTCTAAAGAAATAATATTTATTGAGTCTAGCGATAGTTTTTTTGATGTGAAGAGTAAAGAAAAATATTTAAGCCGCTTGACATGCTTGAATAGAATATTAGCAAAGTAATTCTTGTACAAGTTGTCATAGATAGTGCTTTAAACGATGTGATAATTGACAATAATATATTTATGATCTTATTTAGATTATTGAATATACAATTTATGATATTAATTAACTTGCTGCAAATATTTTATTTTATGTATTATATATGGAGGTTGTTAGAAGCAACTTTAAATATTTATATTGGATAGCATGTGCTACTCATTGCTTGAACTTAATATTAAAAACATATGGAAGATACTGGTGTCAAAGTCGCAGTGGTATTAAATGAATATATTTATAATTATACAAAAGTGTTAAATTTGATGATGCAATTGATACAACAAAGAGAGTTATTTAAGCTTACAATAATTTTTATAACCCTTGCAAGTATCCATAGGTAGAATGGTTATTTGAAAAAATGTTTATTTAAAAATAATGGACTTTTG
This sequence comes from Pouteria campechiana, assembly GCA_036873735.1. Lineage (NCBI taxonomy): Eukaryota > Viridiplantae > Streptophyta > Magnoliopsida > Ericales > Sapotaceae > Pouteria > Pouteria campechiana. The sequence goes on from JAYJMB010008235.1 coordinate 86,291, forward strand.
AGATATTTACAAAGGAGCATAAGCTAAAAATGTAGTACAAATTGTTCTAAGTTTTTCTTTTTGGAATATTGTTATTTATTCTCTTAAAATAGTAGGCCTTACTTGCATAATTCGATTAATTAATGGTGAGAAAAACCTTCCAATGGGATTAATTTATGAAGCTATGGATAGGGCTAAATGAGCCATTATGAATACTTTTAAAGGGAATGAAGAAAAATATAAAGAATTTTTTGAAATTATTGATCTAAGATGGGAAGTTCAATTTCGCAGGCCTTTGCATGGAGTTTGGTATTTTTTAAATCTAGAATTTTTTTATTCATGTCTCAACATTGAGGTAGATAAAGAAGTAAGAACGTGATTGTATAGTTATATATCAAAATTGGTTTCAAATGTTGATGTTCAAGATAAAATAACAAAGGAGTTGACCTTGTACAAGAGAATTGAAAGCATTTTTAGAATGCATATGATTATTAGATAGAGAAGTGCATTGGTTCTAGGTAAATTTATTTTTTTTTATATGATACATTTTTCATTTTATTTTTTATTTAAGTCTAATAAAAAAAAATATAGTGATATAATATGTTTAATAGTTGAGTGTTTGGGCACTGTTGTTTTTTACTCCAAATAGCCAAAGTTTGCCATAAAGGTTCTTAGCTTCACTTTTAGTGCATTTGGTTGCAAAAGAAATTAAAGCATATTTGAAAAATGTAAGTGCTTATATATTTTAAGCAGATAAATAACTACTGAATTTAGAATAAGTGTTTGTACTTGTGTATTATTTCGATTTTTAAACTTTTGCAGCTTCATAGAAAAAAAATTAGAGTAAGCTTGATTGGATAATCTAGTGTTCATTAAATATAATAGAACAGTAAAAATAAAATATAATTCATCTAATACCAATGACCTGATTTCTCTAAAGTAAATTGATAAAAGTGATGAATGGTTGACTAGGAATATGAAAGGAGAGTCAGATGCAATAAATGAATATATATATATATATATATATATATATATATATAAAGCGATCATGCTTTGATTTGGGGTGATGTAGCTAGAGCGGCTAGAGTTTGGGAGCATAATCGTCTCATGCAATCAACACTGTATTTATTTCTAAGTATTTTAAGATTAGCTTCATCACCTTTTTTAAGTTTATTTTGAAGGGCATAAAACAAATTTGGAAGAATTTGAAGAAGAAGACGATGAGGGATACGAGTTTAATGGTGAAATGAATGATGAAGTGATGCTTGGAGATGATGATGAATTTTGATATTATAGTACTTTGCTTTTGTATGATGCGATGTGATGAGGATGAGTGATATGCTGATGCTTGGACTCAATTCTTTTTGTCTGTAAGACTTTGAGTCGTATATTTTAAATGTTGAAACTCTCGCTTTGCTTTGTGAATGATTATAATGACATCAGTTTATCTTTTTTCATAGGCTTTATTATTTACTTTCTTTTAATGATATTAATCCATTGAATTTGAAAGTGGAATGTTAGATTAATGACATTCGAGATGGCTTTTATTCTTGATAATTGTGAATTGGGTTTATCTTTAACATTTCAATAAAGTTATAATTCTATTTTTAAATATTTAGGTAGTATATATATACTATATATTTTTATGAATTTTATATAATGTGCACCTTGCTTCGCTTGCGCCTATGCTTTGCTTGTGTGCCTTGCTCCTAGTCTCTAAAAGCCACTTGTGCTATTAACAACTATGATACCAACCTAGTTATAATCATTTAGACTGCAAAGCAATGGGCATCTAATTTATCATCACTCTCTCATTATTAGATTTGTAGATCTCAACATCATTCTCTTCAGATTCTTTGAAATTTGCTTCATGACATTCAAAATGCACTGAAAAAGATGACGAAGCTGATATTGAAACACTTGGAGGTGAAGATGGTGCCGGACTCTTGGGATAACTAGAATCTCCAACTCTAGTGGTTCTTCTAGCTACATCACCCTATGTTAAAGCATCATTGCTAAATATATGCTCTTCTTTTACATTTGAATCTCTTTTTATCTTATCAGTCAACCATTAATTGCTTTCATCAATATCCTTTAAAGAAATCAGGTCAATGATGTCACGTGAATTGTATATTCTTTTAAGTACTCTGTTATATTTAATGAACACTAGATTATTAGAGTGATTTTGCTCCATAATAGTATATTTAATTTTAGCTCATTTTTCCTTATAATTCACCATCAGTTTCTCTATAGGCTCCAACTCCTTCAACAAAGGTACTCATACCTCATGGTAAGTTGGTCATTTTGTATTTGAACCATACTAGCTAATAGTTTCAACAAGTACAGCAAAATTATGATAATTGACTGCATTAAATAAGATTTCTATGCCATACATCCATTGGACAATTTGTTTGCACACTTGCTCTTTTGCTTCTTTTTTATATGGATCATTTATCATTTCTCGCTTCTTTTCCGTCTTTCTTTTCTTTACTATTTCAGGATCAAGTGTGAAAAATGGATCCATTGGACCTTTTTTTCTTGGCTTTTTCATTGAAGCAGCTACTTTGTTGCTTCCACTAAAAGTTGCTTTTTTTTTTTTTTTTAAATTCAGGTGGTCGATCACTACAATATCTTATTCTTTATCATCTTCTTCAAAATTAACCTCATGAAAATCTTTCACTAAATTCATTTGCTTTTTATTATATTTTTTCTTCATAATGAATTCTCTAATCTCCTCTCACATGTTTAAGGCTTTTTTTTATTTTTTTATATGGAGCTGCATTTCTATATACCCCTGTTAGGTGTCGTTTTGCATGATGTATTCCCCATTTAGTTTTCCACAAAAATTGCATGTAATTGTATTTAAATCTTTTAGATTCTTTGCCAGTGTACAATTCCATGCAGGTTACTTTTTTGAAGTACACATGATCTATTTAAATAGAATATGTTTCTATAATTCTTTTCTACAACAAACACACACACACACACACACAAAAGATGATTACAACTCAAAAATTAAATATCACATAAAGTAACATCATTAACAATAAATTAATAAGCTAGAAAAGGTGTTAAAACATCACCAACAATTACCATAGAACACCCTACATAACAGTGTAATTATACGGTAATTTTTATTGACAAAATTGATATAGATAATATTATAATAATGTTCACAACAATAATTTTTTTCAATTAAAGTATAAAAACAGATCGTATATAACAGAATATTCACAACAATAGATAGTGATATAAAAAATAAAAAGTAGTTACTAATATTTTTACAATATGTGTGTGTGTGTGCGCGTGCGCGAAGAACAAAAAAAAAAAAGAAAAGAAAAGAAATGATGTAAGAGGAAAAGAAGAATAAAAATAAGGATTCAGCAGGGAAATCCTTGCTGATGTAGAAGATGAAGCAAAAAGAGAGAAATAATAGTCTCATGCAGAAGGAAAAGGAAAGAAAAAGTCATGGCTTTGGCAAAAAATAGGATGGAGGAAGAAAAATAAGAAAAAAGAAAAAAATAATTTATCTTTTAGGGAGCAGAGGCTTCATAGAGTAGTGTCTTCCCCTTGCTGTCAATGGAGGCGAGCTATAGTGTTGTCTTTGAATTTGGCTCAAGTTTTTTCTATTGTTTTTATTTTTTCAATTTTTTCTTTCCTTGACTTCTCTTCTCACTATCGAGAGGGCCTTTTGGGGGTTTTTGTTGTAAGGGCTTAGGTTGAACTCCTCAAGTTAATTTTCTAAGGTTATTTCAAATATGACTGCATACTTGATTTGAAATTCCAAATATGGCCACTCATTTTCAAGAATATTTTATACGACAACATAGTTTGTAGGCAATTTTCAAATTTGATAAAGCCGTCAAATTGACTAAAATGACTGTTTAAAATTTTCAAATATCCAAAGCTACCTCTGAATAATCCCAAAACCATTTCCCCAATCCCTTGTTTTAAACCCATGTCCTCAACAGAACTGTTGCACTCCCCTTCCCCGAAACCCATCATGTCCTTGACTTGCTAATGGTGGACAACATAGTCCCACTGCTTATACAGCATCGTCCCACCAAAATCCACCAACACTACTAGTTATAACTTTTCATTGAGTAGTCTGCAGATTTCAGTAAGTATAATTGTGCACAATGATTGCCATCACATTGGATTTTCCACAGTTCAAGGCATAGTGGGGTAGAAAAACACCCAATATCGAAATACGTATTCAATAACCGTGGGGCTATTGTCCATAATTGTCCAATTGTAAGCACATCATCTTGCTTCCCCTTTCAAGCAAATTGAAGAAACAAATTAATGGTTAACTTGGGAGTTGACGTTCAATGCTGCAGCATTTCAGATTGGATGTAGACCTTATATGATGACTTGGGAGTGGACATTCACAGATATGCTTTGTTGCAACAACTCTATCTAAATCCCATATTACAAGGGGAAAAAAAAAAGAAGACAAAAACTTGCTTCCCATTTCAAACAAACAAACAAAAAAAAAAGAGGCAAAAAATAAAAAGGAAGAGAGAATACTTCAAATCTGACCTTCTTTTCACTTTTTCAACGCATCTGAGATAGTGCTTTACCCCAAGGGACAGCTACATGGTAATTTGGGAATATTGAATAAAAGCCAGCAGCTTAGTTAGTGATTTATATGGAAGTTGACGGTTTTGTCATATTTGAAAACTGCCTATAAGTATAAACTATGTTGTGATATAAGATATTCTTGAACATGCGTGTTCATATCTAGACTTTCTAATAAAATATGTGGTTATATTTGAAATTGGCCTCTTTCTTTTATCAATGTTAAATGTCATGCAAAAAAGGAGCATGCCTAGTGCCTGACCCGAAGGTGCACAAAGTGCATATCTAGAGTGCACTTGGGTGAGGGTGAAATTACCTCACCTGGCCTTGTTAAGGTGCCACCTCCTTGCTTTGATGCACTTGGCACCTAGGCACACCTTTTACAACTATGGTTTCATCTGCATGACTCGTTAGGTAACCACCATGGTTACCAAATTGTGAGTTCTACCTCTGTTGGGGCCTTCATATCACAACCATAGAGCTTGCTTACATTCTTCTTTACATAGTATTACATTTATGCCTTAAAACTGAAAAAGTAAGTTGCTGCATAGCTTAAGCCACATGCTACTCATGAATTTTGATTGGGGCTGTCTGTTTGCACAGAAGATGATGGAATCTATGTTATCTTGCTCCAAAAAAAATAATGAAATATTTTGAAAATACCATGATATTCTGTTACCAACATAGACTACAATAGTAGGGAAATACTCTGATGATTCTTGAAGTACTAAGTGGCAATGGAGCTCATTGTGGAAATAACAAAAATTTGTGTTAATTGATTTTATTGTTTTTTAAATGCAAAATTTCTTCTAATCTAGCTATGTGGCATGTAGTGTATGCTGAGAGCATGTAGCACACCAATGGATATGACATCGCATATGGTGGCTTGAAACTCCATTTTCGCTGTTTAACATTTATCTGAAAATCTTCTTGGATATTGTTTTTTTTTTTTTTTTTTGCTCCTTGTATTTTTGCCTTCTTGCTTAGATAATCATGTTCTGAAAAAATAAAAAAGTTAAAGAAAAGGTAAGGAAAGTCCATTGGGATGATATATGGTGGTTGAGAAGTCGTTTTTGAGTTCTGATTCTAGGATTGTACCTAATGGCCTTCTATAGGGTACTTCAACATCCTTTTCTAATTTCATCATCCTTTTCTAGTCAGTTTCCACATACACAAGCATGCTTCCTTTCTCTCTTCTTTTATTTTCCTGTCTTCTTTTATGGCTGTTTGTTCCCTATTTCCAAAGTACCTGTTGCTTATGACAGACAATTGTCCTTGTGGATTCGCTGACGCTTTGTTGCTTTTCTGCTTTTTGAGAAGAAAGTATTTATTTTTCTGAACATCTTTGCCCCCGTCTGCTTTTGAAATCTGGCAACTCGGTCACTGACATGGGGTGCTAATGGGATCTTTGAAAGCTCCCTTGATAACGTTGGAAACCTCTAAATCATCCCATTTGATTGAGAATGACAATGTGATATCTGCCGCTAGCCTTATCAAGCTTATGTACTTTAGCATGAGCTAGCGTGTTGGTCTTTGCTGCATATTGGCATAACACATTAGACATGGCTGTCTGAGAGATCTATCAACACAAACAGTTTCAACATTTAATTGAAAAAGAATATCTTAATTTGTATAATGTGATTATTGATATAAAATACTAGACCTAGCAATCGTAATAATTTACTATCATCATAATTGATTTGTATCTAGTTACTTTTCAAAGGGTACTTGGCTTGCAGATATTGAAGTTGAAGATGGTTAGCTCCCTTTCAAGGGAATGTCTCTACCAACTTGTGTGGCTAGTAGAAGACCTGGAAATCACTTGTTTATTTGCTAATTTATTAATTATTTTTTTGTGAAAATACCTGATAAAAATAGTAAAAAGAATCTTTCATGAAGTGTTTCCATAGGGAGAGTATTGTGGGAGTATTTTTTAAATAAATTTAATCAAAGTAACCATTTTGTATGACTGGAATCACCATTGGACAATCATGAAATTTCTGGTAGAACAGATGGACAAGATGTTTAAGATGATACCTTGGTCGGTCCGTTCTGCTTAAAAACTGGCTTTTGAAATCATAAATTTAAAATAAAATATCAAAGTAAAAATTATAATTAATTTGATTCTATTGTTCAGTTGGCAATTGCTTATGCATTCAGTAACAAAGTACAATGGTTGGATATAATAAAGGCAGTAATATCTGCTTTGGGATTATTGTTGGTGAGAATTGTTCCGATGAGCTGTTTTGAAGCAGGAAATTAGCTGGAGAAATTTTTATGCAAACTATCTCCTGATTATCTTTATCTTTCTTTTCAGTCGAACAATTGCATAACCTACACTCTGGATCGTCCAAGTCATGGAGCGCACCATTGGATCAGCAAAATTGCATTGTTGGTTCACAGTAAGTAGTTTTAAATCTGTGAATACACTCCTTTAACTTGTCCTGGCTACTGATCTGAGTGGTGGTGATTGACAGATTGAAGAGATTCCTGTTAGGAAATGGCAGCATTCTCATCTTGAAATGGTGAAGTAAATCCTACGTTCCATTGATTGTTTGAACATAATCCAAAGCCCATTGTGTTGATGGCGATCAATCAGAAAATCCTACTTATAGGTGTATGATGTATGGTTAATGAAGGCATCTGCTTGCTTATTAAGCTCTGCCCAGCTACTTCTGCTGCCTGTTACTTTTTCAAATCGAGGCACACAAGAATTCATATGCTTGGGTTTTGCGGTCTGGTTTATGTAGAGTGAAATGGTCTGTTTGCGCTTTGGATTCTTACTTTCAAGCTGCTTGTGGCTTTCATATAAAATTACTTGCTTTTCCAATGTTGTTTATTAGTTTTGTTATAGAGTGTTTTGCTTGCAAGTTGAACTCTAGTTACATGATTACTTAATTTTTTAAAAATCATAATGCTTTTCAAGTTCTGTTTTTCGCACTCACTAATTTAACATCATCGCAGATAGTAATCTCTCTTCATTATTCAATTAAACAGAACAGCGAACATACATAACATTTTTTTTAAATATTTTATTATAAAATTTATAGTTCCTAATAATATAACACATCAATGTCAACATCCTCATTGCATCTATATTCATTTTGTAAGATTGCCGTTTCTTAATAACCCAACAATCCACTCTATCAAGCATGGTTGATCTCATATGTACCATTCCTATTTACTCTTTGATATGGTTTGATTGTTACGCCATATTGACATAAAGATCCCTATCCACATTATTATTTTTTCCGTGTAATTTGCCTTCTACGCATAATATCTTTATTGATCTTAGCGGTTTTTTAAACTATCTTGTCGGTGTAATTTGAATTCAACGCATGATATCTTTATTGATCTTAGCGGTTTTTTAAACTATCGATCCAAGATATCAAAGATACTGCCATTTATTTCATAATTCGGCATTGACTAATTTTAAATCCTAAGATTTTAAAAGTATTCTGCTGCCTACCTAAAATATGCTCAAAATTATAACAAGGGTTTTTTGGACAGTGTTATCAAAACTGGGGCAGTGGCTGAACCAGTCAGAACGGTTCGACCACCAGTTAAACAGGATGAACCGTTTCTTTCTTTTTTTTTTGATAAATTTTAAAACATAATGCAACATGATTTTAAAATTTTTAACTATAGATATTAATCTAAATATATAGATTTTATGTTTTTATATTATTTTAATTCATCTTTTGATCTATTAAAAATATTAAAATTAGAAAAAAAAATACTATTGAACCTAAGAGGGCTGGATTGGACCAGACTGACTGGTTCGACTGGCCGGTCTTGTCCCATTTCGAAAATACAAATTTGGATGGAGCATGATAGAAAGGTAGTGTCATAGAAAGTGGGTGTAATAAAAGAGTGTAGTAGGTGATGATGAAAGCAAAATAGGTTTTGTAATATAAAGTAATGAGAAGTGATTAAAAATATAGGTAATTATGCCAAAAAGCTAGGATTTGTTTAGGTTATTGGTAGTTAAAGGTGACAACACCATGAAAAGTCTATGCTATTACAAGCCAAAAGGACCCAGAGTTTTCTTCGCGAATTTATGAGGGCATGGAGAAAATGTAAGACACACGAAGCGCTTTGGCTTTTATAGGATAGGATAGTTGTTTGTTTTAGTGAATATTGCCTCTCCGAATAAAAAAATAGTCTTAAATGGTTTGGGATTTTAGTTCTGTTTTAGCATGGTTATGCATGGGTAAGGCTGGTAGCGGGATTTCCTACGTACTATTAGATACGTTTTGGAGAGTGGGATGTTAGTGGGTTGGGTTATGTCGACTTGTTATGGCTCCGATTAATATTGCAAAAGATCCAGAAACGTTCTAAAATAAATCTTTTTATTTTGTCCCATAAATACAGGCCAATTCACATTCCATCCCGGCACCACTAGAATTCTATTGAACTATAATGCTTTTTTATGACAAATTTCCTTGATGACTTTAACTTCAAATAACTTTTTAATTTGGCAGCAAGTAATCCTTTTCCTAAGGATTTTATTCCAAATAAAGTGCTTGCTGCCTAATACCAAATGTTGAGGTTATAACCGATATTCCAAAAGATCTAATCTTTGAAGAATATGTTTAATCAAATCTTTATATTTGGTCACATATTGAAATAGCCCAACCAATCTCTGGGCCTCCTAGAATCCTAATATAGGCTCTGCTTCAAACCCACTCCAAACCAAATAATTAAGAATTCAGCTACATTTAACACCTTGGTTGATCGAAAAAGCATAAATAAACACATCAGGATTAATTACATGTATCTTTTGATTTCCTTAAAGTCACTGGTTGGATAGGGCCAAGTTGTTCAGCACTACCAATTGATGCATGTTTGTGCCTTGTGGGAAGAACTTAGGGTACTAATTAAGTGATCACATTTTATGGTCTTAGCCTATTTTTGTTGCCTTACTTGAATGATCGCATTTGATGGTCTAAAGCTTAATTTAGTTGCCTAAGGCTATAAACAAGCTCAACTAAGTTGGAAGTAGACAAAACTCTAGTTTGAGCTTAAAACCTGGAATTCTTTAGTAAATAAGCCAAACCCAACTTCTAAACAGACTTAATCGTTGGGCATCATGGCTCATAGGTAAGTGTATGCCACATATTACACAGCATTTATTGTCTAGAGAATGACAATACTCAATTTAATGCATTTGAGGTGATAAAAAATGTCTGAATTAAACTAATTCAAGGCTGATGAAAGCATCTGGAAAATGAATTCTCAGACAATCCGTTGGCGATAGAATTCTTCTTTCCTGCAGCTCCATTACGTGCTAGACAAGAGAATGGTGTTTACGGGTGATGTGAGCCAGCTTTGGCAGCTTCTGCACCATCCTCTGCACCAGAGATTTCATTCCAATATCTATGCAATATTCTCTAGCCAGAAATTAAAATATAAGAGATATATATTCAGGAGTTCTGAAAATAATTCCAACGTATCCAACCACGAATGAAAACGACACTAATACATCTGCGAGCGCTGCAATACCTTATCATTTTTTTAATAAGATTTGTGTCATGTTCTCCGTAGATTGCTCCTCATGGTAATTGACTGGAAACAGGGCTCCTGAAACTGATGAGAATGGTCCCTTGAAAACATCAAAGTCGTCATCTGTGTAGGGCTGTTACCATCTCAAGACATCAGCTATAGAAATATTCTAAGATACACTGCCTCTTTTTCGGTTTCTATTGGTTAGCAAAATGGATAATTATTTCTTGATATAGTTGTGTTTTTGAATTGAAACTGATGACAGCTAAGATAATTTGATGTGCACGTATCATCTGCACAATAGCTGTAGTATGCATTGAACCTGATTGTGATTATATTGTTAATTAATTAGAAACATTAATTAATATTGGACTCACATTATTGCAAGATTTCATTTCCGCAAATTCTATGTAGCAATTCATATTGGTGGATGGATTCTGTTGGTCACTTCTGTTATGCCAACTGCTAATTTCAAGTGAGAGTGGAAAACAAAAATGAATATGCAAGTGTATGAATAATAAAGCAATCAAATACAAGCAAGTGGAAAGTAAAGCATGTGTGTTGTTGGGAAATTAAATGTATCCACATATGATATTGAAGTATTGTGAATAGAAGACTTACCTTTGAAACTTGATGTGATTATAACCCAATAGATTTGCGGAAGACTCACTTTGATGAAGTGCAGGCTACCAGACTTTGCAACAGAAAACATGTTCCAAATCCCAAGATGGTGATGATGATCTTAGAGAACTCTGTTTGGAACTTAAAGAATGCCCTAACTTTTGGGGAGAGGAAGAGAGGGTTGGACATGTGAGGGTTTCACTTTTTAAAACCTTACGTAGGAAAGGGGGGGTTTTTCTTTTATAAAGAACTTATCCTTAGAATCTTTAACCAATTAGAAAACTACTCTCCCAAAGAAACATATGGGTGTGGACGCACATGATTTTAATACCATTCAATAACTCTCACTTGTACACACCTAGATAGTGTACACCATTATATAACAAGCATTCAAAAACCAATATTATCTCTTGATATAGAGAAAATAGAGTGTGCGACCAAAGTGAGAAAATATAAAGCTAAGGAGCACTATATTAAGCCATCATCAATGAATATAGTAACTACCTTATGAAATCTCGTTATACCCCAAATTATCACATCACACAAGATTCAAACACCTTGATCCCTCAATCACCAAATATGAGCGTGCTTGATTCATCTCTATTTGTTTGTACTCACGACCATACTAAATAATAAATCTTCACATGATCGCCTAGGCAATGAGCTACAAACAAACTGTGTAAATCATATAATTTTTGTCTAGAATCTGATATCGATTCATCTTAACTTGACTACTTTCCTAGAATGGTTTGCCGGAACAATTTGATATGATCCTTGGATGCAAATTAAAGTAGCAACATCAAGTCTTAAGTTCATGGCATAGACCTAAATTCCAAAGGATATTAATAGGATTCAAACAATCTACTCCCGCTTAGGTTAGCCATGCTCTAAATATCATATGAACCTTGTCTAGATGCTCCCGCCCACATTTGACCTGCTCATTTTTCAAGACAGGTGTTACATAAGTATTTTCTTGTTTAACTTGCATCCGGTTATTCTAGGCTACACAGAGGTGTAAAAGTTCTTTGCATTCGACTAATCAAATAGTCTCATCTCTTTTCATTAGAAGCGACTCATAAAATTATAGAAGATCCTTACACAAAGGCCATTACTTATAAGCATGATTAAAAGCAATATATCTAAAGTCTTATCCTGCCTACTACTCGAGCATCAGAGAGATCACTGGTGTGAGAGGGCTGATTATCATGCTTAGTGATTATTATTATTGAAATATGAGCTATCGCATAAATAATACACAAACTAATAAGGCATGCATACAATAGAATAAAAGAAACAAATCTCATATTATTTTTGTAAATGCATCATAGTAATACAATGTCATCCATAAGATGTTTAAAGATAAAAGTAACAAATATAATAACTTAAGAGCAAGTACTAAATTTATCATCTACACTAAAATGTGCTTCAATCCCAAAGTATTAATATGCATACGAAATAAATATTCTAGAATAGGCTTGACGAGTGGGTTTGCAACCATATTACCCATTGGGTTATACTCTAAAATCATATGATCTTTTGCAATATGATCATGTATGAAGTGGAGCTGTGTATCTATATGTTCGTCCTGCAATGGTATTTTGGATTTTTGGCATATGCAATAGCAGCTGTGTTATCACAGTAGATAGTAACAGTATAAGTATACGTGAAGTGCATGCGAGTTAGATATGGATATGTCATTAAGAGTATGTTCTAGTGATTATATGAATTGACTCTTAGTTAATTGAGGAATATCATGTACATTAAAGGAGGAAAATCATGATGAATATGTATGAGAAGTAAGGAAATAAAATGGAAAAGAAACAAAGCAAAAAGAAGTGAGAAAAAAATAACAAAGAAGTAAGAAAAAAATAACAAAGAAGTAAGAAAAAGATAACAAAACAAGGGGCAATAAGGCTAGCACCATGGCACTAGATTAGAGGTCGCAACACCGGATTGCAAAAGAGGGTAGGGGTGATGTTAGCAAATTGGACACTGAATTCGAGGTCGTGGCGCCAATCAGCATGCAAGTTCAGTGACTCAACCTTTTAAGCCAATTTCCATTTTGTTTTTCATCCTATCCATTTCGTTCTCTTCCCCATACTCAAACCCTCATGGCTTGCACCCTGTTTAGCCATTTTTGCATCAAATCTTTGAGAGAATAAGCATGTTTAGGTGTGTAACCCATCAACCATGAATCCAAGTCCAATTTTTAGCTATTTGGATGAGGAAGAAGGGAGAAAAATTCAGTTTTTAGCAATTGGAGGGAGCTACTTGGAGCTTGGAGCTTGGATTCTTGTCCATGGGAGGAAGCCATGCCTGAAATTTATGGTAAGTCATTTTCCCAAACCAAATTTGTGATTTTTGGGTAGCTAGAGTTTCATGTTAACTTATGAACAATGGGATTTGAGGGAATTTCATGGTTTATGTATAAGATAGTGTTCTAGAACTTAATTGGGCATGAGAAATCATGAGTTATGCTAATTAGGGTTTTGTGAACAGTGCTTTGGGGGAAGATGATGGGAATAACTATTAAAACCATGGGGTAAATGATTAATTAATTAATTGCTGCATTTTTGGCATGTATTTGGAAGTAAGAAATCTAAGTTTTATGGTTATTCCTAAAGTGTATGGCATCATAATGGAATAATAAATGATTATTGTTGTGTATGAATTTAATTAGCTTGTTAGAGAGGTTAACTCATTGTTATTGTAGTTAATTCATCGTTAATTGTTATTGCATGAAAGTGAACATGGATAGGATTGTGATGCCTTAAGGAGAAATGTTAAGTTAAATGGTGTTATTTGATGAAATGTTTCTTTAGAAACAATAATTTGATTGAGTACTCATATTGCAATTGGAAAATTGTCATGGAAGAGGCATTAAACCAAATGTATTTCATAAATGAAAGACCCAATTAGAACATGATTAAAAATAAGTTAGATAGCCTTGTGGCTAAAGTTAAAGTGCAATTGTGCACTTGAAAGGTATACAGATTTATAAATGAATTGGACATAGTATCTAAAAAGTATGATTCATTGATTTTGTATGAATTAGTTAATATTGCCTTTGTAAATGAATTGTATGGTCGTATGTATAGGACCATTGAGCAGGATGAGAAGGTATGGATCTTGGGGATGTGGAGCAGTAATTGATTCTTCATATAAGGTAAGTAGGCTCATTTTCTATTTGAATGGATGCATGGATGGGGATAGTAAACATCCTATGTTTGAATTCGGACATATACAAATGATTGAGAATAGTGGATATCTTGTACTTGGTAAAGGTTGATATTTATTATATTTTGTGAATACATGAATGTTTGTAATGACTGATGTTTATTTTATGTTGTGAATGTGTTGTTTATTGGGGATGGTCATATTGCTGTGCTTTTCATTGTATGGACTGATAGGGATAATAAGTATCCCAAGTTGAGTCCCCTATTATGATGATATGAATGGATAGAATAGATGGGATAAGTGATATCCCATGATTGTGTTGATAGTATATTATACTATGTGACTATATACATGAATGGAAGGTAAAGCATTCCATGAAGTGTATTCCATTGCAAGAAATAGGGATAGAGATTATCCCATCATTATAGATAATTGTGATAAAATGTGAATGCTCGGATAGATGAGGATAACATATATTCTC